>SNQJ01S0048539.1:47637-62836 GCA_010110895.2 Picea sitchensis
AGTGAGACAATTAATAAATTTAAAGAAAATAATTATTGGAGAAAAGAGGGGGATGGACGACACTTGTGTGAAGGAGAATATTTAGAATATTTTTATTAAAACTTAATTTAATTTAAATGTGATTTTGGGAAGGTTGGAGGTTCTAAAAACTCTATAAAAGAAAGGGAAGATGAGGAAGAAAGGGGATGGGCTGTTAGCGTAACGTTACGCTGCTTGATTTGTGACTTGACTAATTAATTGTGGGGAGTTGGGACATCTCAGCTTGGATAAGAGTGGTAGCTCGGCCTTGTGAGGTGAACTGGGAGCTAGACGTACCATCTCAATAGCGTGTGGCCCCTTTGTGGCTTGAGGGGCTAAGGGGGAAGCAAAGTACCCCTAGCATTGGCTGGGAGGTACGGGTGATCGAACGTCAGAAAGCGGGAGCACGTGGATGACAGTCAAAACAGGCAAAGGTACACCTTTTTCTATTGAATGATACAATAAGTATGATGCATGAATTAGATATGTTGGTGTGATTATTTGGGATTTGTATTGGGTTCCAGTTGCCCAGGAAATCCTTCCTCTACCATGCTTGATTCTTATGAATGAAGACACTTTCCTAATCTATTCTTGAAGTTATTGCCGGAAATTTTGGCTAAATCTACACATTTGAAATGCTTGTTAAGTTTAAAATTTCATGTCTAAAATGTGTTGAGGGTTCGATCTGTCTGTACTGCTTTTATGGTTAGCGATTATGCCATGCAAATTTTATGAATGAAATTTTATGTTGAAGGTATGCCTGAAATTTTATGCAAGGAATCTTATGTTCAGAATCTAGTAATAAATGGTAAGTAATATACTTTTATGATAGAATTTGTCTGATCCTTGAAGCCGTGCCTTGACTGGACATCCACCACACTGAATTCACTTCCCTGCGCCCCTGAAACCGGTGTGAGTTCCACCTATTTCCACCGTGGCCAACTGTGTCAAGATCCTGGAGTTTTCTTCTCAGCAACAGTGTTAGAATCTTGCAAAATTTCCTCCTCTGCAACTATGTAGAGTAGTGTTCTCTAAACGCTGGAACCACCCACCCTCTGCATACTGGAAACCGGTTTCCTGTGACGCATAATACAAGGTGGAAAATACTGAGGCAAGAGCATAAAGGAGAGAAGGAAACAATCTTAAAAGCACAACATCGGTATGAGCAAAGAGGTGAGGTGAGGTGAGCAACAAATGTTCTTTGCTTTTTATATTCATTTGTTCATTAAATAGATGGATTTTAAATTGCATGTGCGCCCATGGTTGTGTGCATGTTGCACTGCGTCCTTGTCTGTTGTTGATTTAAATGGCATGCACGTCAATAGATTCATATTATCCTGGACCTCACAGATTTAAAAAGAATTTCTCATGCTTAAAATTAATTTATCTTCTACATAATCGTGCATGAACATCTGTTCTTCTTTTCAACATTCGCCAATTGTTTTATTTTCATGAGGGAGGGCGCATAACAACATGCATTGTAATAACCCCGCTAACATTTATGGGTTTTTTTTATTCTGATGAAGGATGACGTAGATATTTTGTGGGATCTCACCAACAGGAACTATAGACTCCAAATTGATAAGTTTCAGATCATTGACAGTTTTTGAAGCATTATCCTTCTCTGAGTACAATTTCCTTGAGAGAGTCAATGGTTGGTGAACACCGATAAGTTAATGGTGAAAGATGATAGGTTAATCTGAGTCTGTAATATTTCAACAATTTTTGTTCTCTTTTAAACACTTTTAAACATTTTATTCTTGCGTCCATCCTTCCTCCCTCCTTTAGGGTTTTTATTAATGTCAAGTCTGCCTGTGTGGTGATACCACTTCCCGTGTTTCAATTAATGCATGCATGTTAAACTGGATGCATGTTGAATGGTAGGTTTGGGCGGCCTTTCAAATTTCGCCAACACAGCGGTACCACAATTATTAAGGAAGAATCATATACCTCAGCCATAGATTGTTTAATGTTTTGGTTTCTGTGTATTTATAGTTCACCAGCCATAGCTTAAAAATGTATATAATATATAGCATCAACTTATATATATGATAGGTTTATTTATTTTGATTTTTAAATATTTGCTTTTTCTAATATATATTGCTTATTTATCATGTAATTACATTAGTGTTATATTTATTTATGTATTGGTCTTTTAATGAGTTTGTCTATTGTTGTATCTAAATTGATATATGTAGATTATTTAAATTGACCATTTTTTAAATGGAAAAATCAAGAAAGAGTTCTAGATTGTTAAATTGATCATGAATTTTGGCAACACAAATGAAAGAACCAAGAAAGAATTTCAGATTTTTATTGCGTTGGGAATTTTATAGCAAAAACCTTTCGGCGTTTACCAGCCACGAGTTTGCGGCTGGAACGCTGGAACTCAGGCAGCGATTATATTTTCGAACAACGTGATTTCCTAGATTGAATGGTCATAAAAAAAAATTCCAGCATGTAAACCTTAATGAATTTCGGGCATGCGCGCATCAGTGGCCCACTTGGTCTCTGGCGGGCGCTCTCAGCTGCTCTTTTTTTTATTGCCATTTGACAACTTCAATAGTGTTATTAAGGCCTATTTGTTGGGTAACAGAAATATTGTTTTTACATTAAGTAAGGGTATAGTTATGGTACCTATTATTTGTGAATTAGGTAATGATTATATAATGTTGTTGTAACACGTAAACGTAAGGGTAGGGCCCTTGTTATTTTTAAATTGGAATGCTATTAGTGTAGAAGTATTGATATGGTTATTTCTCATTTTGTTATTGGAGTTTCAATTTTTATTAATAACAAATAAAACATAAATCCTTGTTATTTAATTGAAATGTTATTGTAATATAGAGAGTGATGATATGGTTATGATTAGGGTAATGTTGTTGTAAATTTATTGTGAATGATAACATATAAAATGTAAGTGGTTATCATGTATGGTGAAGGATATTGCAGTTTTATTGTTATTTGATAATAAATAAGATGCTGGAAATTGTAATTTGTTTGCAAGTTTTTCGAACATAAAATGTAAGTGGTGATCATGTAGGGTAAGGGTTATGGTAGTTTGTGGTTTTAGATAACATATATAAGATGTTTGTAATTGTAAATATAAAATGTATGTTGTTATTATTTTATGGTAACGAATTTATGTGCAAAGATAAAATAAGCCAGTATTAATGCCAGAGCCATTACTCTTAATCACCAGCGAATGGTCTGAATTTCGAACATGTTTTTTTTTAATGTCCTTTACAACTTGATTTAGATTATGCCTTGATGCCTTTATGCACTTGGGACATGAGAAGACAGGCTCGTAATGGAGGGTGGAATAGACTCTGTCAATTACCCCGCTTGCTGTATAATGGTCATATTCTTGAAATTCGATTTTAAGTACACCTCCCATGCAAAACTGAAACGAGTAATTTAATGAGTTATTAATATTTTACTGTCTCATTTTTCCTTAATATAGATAACCTTGTTGACTGTGATTGATGGTTGTGTCTTTATCATTGGCTTAGTAGGCTTGATCTTATTGTGTTGGGTGGGATGTAGACACCTCCATGTTCCTCAGAATAATTGCCAGCCCTGAGACCTTAAATGGTTGATATCGATGGGAACCTGGGCTTGAGCATTGCTTATATGTCTTGGAGGTCCTAACCATTGCAGGGTAGGATGGATGGGTAGTCAGTCTTACTTATTGTCGATTGATCGTCGTTGATGCGTGTAGTTACTGATTGTGCGTCTTATGTCATCTTGTTATGTTCGTCATGGCTACATCTTATTCATCATCGGGTGGCGACGCAGAGTCAAATATGTTGGTTTCCCTTGTACACGCATACACACTTTTAAAACAAAAAAAAATTACACTTGTTATAATGAGGATCGTCGTTGTGACGAACGGTAGGTTCGTTTCATTTGACTACACCTTTTTTTTATTATTATGTATGAATATTAGTTGAAAAACATGTATAAATAAAAAAAAGGAAATGAATGTTGTTTTTGTCAATTTTGAAAGTCTAGAATGCCAATAAAATGAGTGGAATTTGGGTCGACATTGTCAAAATACATATACTACTATTGACATTCTAAAACTAGTAATGGTGTACATTAATAGGAAAATAGTATGTTGAACATTTAATCAGTTTCTCCTCATTCTCAGGCAAATTGTGGAATACAAGAATTGTTGATTTTTCATGGTGGTGATGGATCAAAAACACCAGAATAATTTTATAATCACTTAATTTGCAAGCTTAATTACTTCATCATTTGCATGACTTGTAATATTGTAAAAATGAGTTGATGTTATGAATTTTAGTCTAAGTGTACAGAAACATTTTATTAAGATCATGGATGTAGGCATGTTGTTTATTGTTGAAGTAACTTTAATATACTCACGAATGCTAACCATTTTTTTTTACAAGATTATCGTGGCATGGACCAACAAATTTGCAATTTCAGTTCATACAAGAGGATCAATGTCATTTTCAAGATGCTTTATCTCAGATTTTTTTTATCTATTAATAATCAAGTTTTCTTAACCTCATACTCCATAGACAAAGTTATATTAATTGAAATCTAGAGATTCTCATCACAAGCCTTGCCATTTTTTCGTAAGGGGCTAGGGTTAGTTAGTGCTTCTTTATGACTTTGTTTGGAGTGGATATAAAATATTAAAAAAAATCCAATAAAATAAATAGGTTCCATAATTTTACCAAGAAGTAATTTAAACATAACATTTTGCGAAAGTGGTGTCCCTTTTACTCTTGGAAGGGTGTATAACTAATCATAATGGAGGTATATATTTTGTTAATGTGACATTTGTTTTATACCATCAATAATGGAACCTTAGTCAAGAACTTACCACTATACTTCACAGTATTGAATCAATTAGGCATTGGTAGAATGCAATAAATTATTCACCTTTGTGAAGCACTTACAACTATACTTCATAATATTGAATCAATTACACATTGGTAGAATACAATAAATTATTCTATATCAAGCTCAATCTACTAACTAAAATTTCTTTCTCTATCTATTCCTATAAAACCAAGCCCAAATAAATCAATTTTGTGAAATTAAATCTCATGGAGGGGCACACTAAAGCTCTATTACATGAGATAAACATTAAGCATCTTATAGGAAATATGTCCATGTAAATTGTCATTTCAGCCACAAATATATAATCATTAAGACTAAGCATATTTAAAAATAAAATATAGCATCAATGAAAACCCATTAATCTATTTTCTCATAATATTCACCTACTCTCCTTTGTAGATATCACAAATAAATGAAAACCCATTCCTTTCTAGATATCACAAATAAATGAAAATGCATAAATATTTTTCCCATAAAATTGAAAGGAAAAATATATGAAATAAAAAATGGGTCTCAACCTCCATCTATTTTATATACAATTTTTTTTTTTGATCTCCTCGTCTAACACAATAGGTTACACCCTGATGAAAAATTCAACCAATAAATAATGTATGTACAAGATAATATTTCTAACCATTAACTTCATAAAACAAACAAAAGAGTTCATGGAATTAACATCATAAAACAAACAAAAGAGTTCATGGCAAATCTAACATAATCTATGCTCCTTAGTTCTTTTTCATCATACTCACTCCCAGTTTTGCAGTGTTGAAAGCCAAGCTCATCGGTTTCAGAACTTTTTGATTCTTGAGAATGATGGAAATCGGCATGATATAATGAGCAGTGGTCAATGTCGCACAGATCTCTATCGTTTTTCTGAGAGTTGTCTATAGGATCGCCATCATCAAAATAATCTCCCCATCCTTTTCTTCCCTCCAATGCATCTTCAATTTTGTCGAAGGCATCTTCAAAATTATCACATTTTTGAAATCGACACTCATTAATGTCCTCATAACTGCAATGGTTTATATCGTCTCTACTGACACTTGATCTCATGGGCACTTGTTGATAGAACAACTCATCTTCGTCCAACCCTAAAATTTGAACAACAAAAAATAATCTCAATTAGATTTAGTGGTTGAATTCTAGGGTTTTAAACCGATTCTAAGTACAATTCATATTAAAAACCCAATTCTTTCCATTATTTTGCAATAGTTATCTTTGAAAATTTGCTTGTCTCTGCATTCAAAAGAGGGGTACTCCATGCACATAGATAGCGAGAAATTCGTAACTCAATCTCTTTGAATTCCATCCATTCCAGCTGGACTTCTTGTAACTTCGTCTCTAATTGCAACTCATGGAGTCCAAGTTAGATAGCCCAATAGCACATATGTTTCTTGAAGAATTCATTTTAGCTTGCAGATAAAAACTTGAATTATACATGATGATCTAATGGGATATTGAATCTCTACCTTGTCCTTGACTGATGGGATATTTTAAAGATTGTGTAAATCACTTGAAACACAAAGAACCTGTTTTTGTAATCTCTTTTTTTGGGATGCTTAGATATACACCAACATAGAAATTTGATTAGTATCATATTATTGGAGTGAAATAAGTTGAATGTTATAAAATATTTTATATATAGAAAAACAATTAAAGCCAGGAGCTATGTCTTTTTAATATCTGCTTAATAAATCAAATACTATATTACAAAGAGCTTTTAAACTATTCAAAATTATTAAATAATTATAATTTAATATTTAAATATTTTAGAATAAAGTGAACTTCTTTAACATTCACTTTTCACTTACTGGAAAGATTTTAATATTTTCCAGTAGCCCATTTTCGAAACCTCTGATTTTAACAATGCTTATATATAGAAACACACTAATTTATTGGTATCATATTATTGGAGTAAATTAATTTGAATGTTATAAAATGGTACATATATAAAACTCAATTGCATACACAAATTATGCCTTTTAAAATCTGTTTAATAAATCCAATACTATATTATATATTACAAAGAGTTTTTAACTATTTAAAATAATTAAATAATTAAAATTTAATATTTAAAGATTTTAGAATATAATGAACTTCATTAACATTCAATTACTCAAAAGATTTTAAATCTCATTTTTCAATTAAATGAACACAAACCATACACAATTAAATAGTAATAATGAATATTTTTCCCAATGTTGAATTTTGTATAAGTAATTATAATGTTGAAATCTGTATAAGAAATTATATCCTTTACGTTGAATTGTTTTTTTTCCTAAAGCAAATATGAAACCTATGTTTAACAACTTCGTATATCAACTACTTTTTACATAAACATGATTGTTGTTAATTGATGACCAACATGCATGGACACAACCATGAACATACATATACAATTTAGATGTAATAATTAAATAATAAATATTATTTAGTAATTACTTAATTATTATTTAAAATAAAATAATTAATAATTAATTAAATAATAATAATAATAATAATAATAAATTATTAAAAAATTATTAATTAGAAATTATATAGTAATATTTATTAATTATTAATTATTAATGGATTATGGATTATAAAATAAATATTAAATAACAATTATTTCTAAATTATAAAACAATATAGAGAAATAAAATAAATAATAAAAAATTAAATACATTATTAAAATAATACATTAATAATAGAAAAATATATTTATAGATTCTAAATTCATTTAGAAAAAATAAAATAGTAAATAACAAATAATTTAATAAAGTTAATAATAACAATAATAATAATAAAGTATTACATGCGACAATAAGAAAGTAAAAAAAAATTGCATTCTTTAAATAATACATTAAAATGCATTATATAATAAAAAATAATAAAAAATAAGTAGATTCCTTAAATAATATATTAAAATGCATTATATATAAATAAAATAATAAAATATTAATAATCTGCTTAAACATTAATAACGCATTATATATAAATAAAGTAAGAAAACATTAATATATAAAAAAAAATTAGAGACACGATCTGTTTTTTTTTTAAATCTGCTTAATAAATCCAATATTATATTACAAAGAATTTTTAATTATCTAAAATTTAAATAATTATAATTTAATATTTTCATGTAGTCCATTTTTGGAACCTCTTAGAGTGAAATAAGAACTGATAAGTTGAACTTTCTATTCAAGTAGGGTGTGTTTACAATTTAAATAAGTGGTGAAAACAATCATTAACATTTAGTCTTTCATGAAGAAACCATTATATAGGTATATTTTAAATAAAATAAGATAATTGAATTCAATGAAAACTCCAAAAACTCCAATACAAAATCTAAATGGTTCAGACATTGAATAGTTGCATGAAAATATAAATATTTCATTTACTTCCTTAAATAAGAGGGTATATCAAATAGAACATACTTAAACCCACCATATCTCAGATATATTTGGAGTGAGGTACCAATATCATCATTTAATTGTACCCAATATAATTTGTTTAATCTATTGTTAAACATTGTTCTATACTACTAAGATTTAATAATATCATGGATTAATAATAGAAGATATGAATGTGAATAAAAAATTGAGTACTTTTAGATATATAAAAGTTTAAATTAGTCTCATTAATTATTTTAATATTTAATATACTAATTAAAATTTCAAGCATTAATAAATAGATATATTATATATATATATATATATATATATATATATATATATTCAATCAATATGATACTGCTATAATATCATTTTTCAATATTAAAATGTTACAATGTAATAAATCTAGCATATATAGGTCTATTGCCTTGAGATTTAACGTCTAAACTCTAATATTCACATGAGTGGGAGCACAAAGGAGAATGATATTCTATAAAGAAATGATACTCGAACAAGTTGTTGGAACTAGATCTCTCATAGTAGTTGGAAATCTAAAAATGTCTTTGAAGTGGGGCAGTGCACAAGAAAATATTAACAACTAAAAAATTGAACATGTTAGGTTGTTTTGTTGGGTATTAGCTCATTATAAAATATTAACAACTAAAAATTTGCACACTCTATACACTCAAGGACTTTCTAAGTGTTCCATTTTCCATTTCTTGGAGGAGAAAATTCAGGATATATTTGTGGAAAATGTTTTTTCTCTTCAAGTGCATTAAAAGATATAGGACAATTAGTCTCCTTCCCAAAGGATTGGAGAATTATGTTTCTCAATTTTGTAACAACATATATAGGAAAATTGATTAATAAGCAACATGTAGAATGAGTAGGATATAACACACTAAAACATCATATACAATGGAACCAAAGTTTAATAAAAAATTACAAAATAATATTAAAAATTCAAATATAAAAAGGTAGGTCAATCAAATAATCACATTGAAAAAAATGTACAAAAATATCAATCTAACTAGGTATCCATGAAACCTCCATGAACAACTCTTTGTAATCATAGAAACAAAGTGAATTCATTCTAATGCATGAAAAATTAAAGATGTAAGCAAGATAAACATTTAATTAAATTCAAGGATGAGTCTTATCTTCATCAATTCAAGTATTACAATAAAAGTTCCACCTAAATGCACTACCCCTAAAAGTGTGTATCACTTTACAAAGAAACATACAAATCAATCAATGTTTAATAATAATAAAATTTTTGATTAACTATTATGAAGATCTGCTAATTCATATAATAAAATTATACTTTACATTTGCTTAAAGATATTTTGCAAATCTCCTTAAATTAAAAAAATAAAATAGAACATTTAAAAAGAAAAGAAAAAGTCATAATGAAATAGGTATTTGGAGTTGTCTTAACTAAACCATTAAATATATTTTTTAGATCAAAATAATTTTTATGGATGTTAAAATGTCAAACCTTGAAGATAATATAACAAATAGAAAGAAACATTTAGATGTAAAATGGATCTATAAATATGAATGAAAAAAGTGACTCTTAAGAAATATGAGAATAATGATATTTTTGAATAAGATTGTATAAGGGCACCAAATGAAATTTATGTATGGTTTTAAATGCTTTTGGTGAGGCTGATATTCTTGTGGATATTTTGTAATGTGATTATTTGAGTGATTCATAATGCTAGAAAGAATAAAATCATTTAAAGACATAAAAAATTGAAATTGTAAATCTCAGTAACTAGTTGATTAAATCTAATACATTATATCTTCATCCATGAAAGTGTTAGAATAACATATCCACCTAAATAAGCTACTTCTAAAAGGTCTATGAAGTTACAAACTAATGCACAAAGGAATGGAATTTAAACAATAATAAGAACTTTGATTAACTATTATGTAGATTTTACTAGTTCACATAATAAACTTATCCTTGACATTATTTAATATCTTTTTTGAATATCTTTAAATTTACAAAATAGAACAATTGGAAAAAATCACAATTGAGGTAGATATTTTGAGTTCTCTTAATAAGATAAAGAAAAGTAATGTTTTAACATTAAATTACTTTTGAGGAAGATAGAAGACTTAGGTAAATGCATTTCCTTCATTAATAATATTTACCCAAAGATCATCAACTTTGGATGAGATTCACTATGTTTATCCTCTATAGTTAGAATAGATTGAAAAAGATGTATTAGAGATTTATAACGTACATAATATATGAAAATGTAAATGCAAACATGTGAAAGGAAATTTATCCTTAGGTAGTTCCAAGTTGGTGATAAAGTCCTTAGAATATTAAACTACCTTCATTATAAATGGAGAAAGTTCTCCTTAGTTGGGTAGGCTTGGGGTTGTCCCGTAATTATTCCAAATAACCTACATAATATTGACAATAATTCATCTTTGTTAAATGGTAAATATATCAAACATTAATGCCCCCTATCTCAAAAGATATTACGTTTAGAACAAACATTTTCCTTTCAAATTTCATGCCATATTCATTGAGATAGGTTTTTATCTATTTATCAATTATGTTGTTGTGATATGTTCCTACAAATTCTGATTATGCCACCATCTTCACCTTGAACATGACATTCAACAAGGGAGAACACAATTCCACATATAGTGCATGCATATTTGAATATGCATTCTAGTAGAGCTTATGTACTTCTCAATCTTGCATAGATTCATTTTGCATGCTTATGCATTGCATAAGCCTTCTCATAAATTTTAACCATTTCTCATTCCATACAAACCAAAATACAAATGTGTTTCAACATGTTTTAGATGCAAGACCTACCTCCCACCTATCTAGTCAAACCATGTAACGACCCTAAATTGATAAATGGTTAAAGATTATTAAGTAAGATTTAATTAAGGGATAATTGCAGTTAACAAAATAATAAATTAACTGCTGACCACATTTAATGACCTGAGCATTAAATTTAAACGATCAGTGAAGAAATGATATAACAGAGGGTAGCGTATGCAGAGGGTTGCATATGCAGGGCGGGGAGCCCATAAATCTTCAGAGGATAAAAAAAAATTAATGGGGGACGAAGGACGGAGGACGGGGCTGGTTGTGGAGTAATTGCGTGAGTCAGCAGGGAGGAATAAGGGACGGGAAGAGGGGGATGTGCGGACCATTCGACGGGAGGAGGAATGGAATCTATGGACCGTGTTTTGCTGTGAGCAACGATTTTCTATGCACTATTTTTTTTTGTGGACTGTGGCTTTTGATCAGGGGAGGCACTGAGTTGCTGGAGGTTTTGGGCACGGAGGGCCAGGATATCCATAGATATCCTCGAGCTAGGTAGTTTTCCTAGTTGGAAGGGAGGACAATAGTTTTGGGCAGTTATTTTCCTGTTTGTGGCAGGATTGATCTGAGGAGCAGGTAGCAGGAAGGCAGCAGCAAGGCACAGTGGAAACAACAATTAGCATTAGAACCAGGTACTTGTTAAGTTATGTATTTATTTCTTTCTGTCATGAATTCAGTATTTATTGATAAATCTAAGTTATTGAAGTTGTTGTTATGAGAATCACTATTATGCTAAAAAGTTGTTGTCTCAGCTTAGAGAATAAATTGTTTATGAATCTTAATGATGTTTAGAAGTATATAGGCATTACATATGGTATCAAAGCGTCTTAGTTCGAAATCTGGGGCCTAAGGGCCGAAACCTAGAGTGTTAACTCCAGCCACGCTTAACCTGTAAGAGATACACATTCAGTTTGACTAAATGGGAGTCATACATGATATAGTATGGTATCCAAGCTATTGAGCATGGAAAAGAGAAGTCATAATTTTATTTTATTTGAGCAATGTTGTTAATGAAGTTTCGGGTAGAATAAACACCTGAAACCGATGAAAATGTCGTGGGAAGCTTCTGTCGAAGGCTTGAAACTGGTAAGATCCAATAACTACACAAATTGTACTAAATAAAATGAAAAAGACATTTGCGAGACCTTGAAAAGGCCTACTTTATCTCGAACTTACCTAAATGGGGAACTGTCGATGTGCAGGCTGAAAAAGAAAATTTAGCAGACTTATATTACGCAGGAACAACATAAACTAGTTGCATGTATTCGCCTCAATGAATTTTTAAAAATAATGAAGAATCTCCGGAACGTTAGACCCATAAAAATTTCAACCGTGCCAAAAGAAAGAAATTTGTACACCGCGGGGTGTTTCATGCAACTAATCGATTTTCCCAAAGAAGAGTTGTCTCTTACATGGGAGAACGGATCTGTGTCGTCAGATCTCGGACGAAATCCCGTCAGTCGTTAGATCTAGACAAGTTGCGCATGTTTTAAGCCCTAGCGTGCATAGGAGGAGTCATTGGGAAATCTGAGTCATCGGGGTTTTGTGAAGTTAGAAAATCGAGACCTTGTGGTTCTCGAAATCCCGAGAACAGATCCTAACCGTTGATCTCTGCAGGACACGTGTCAGCATTCTGGGAGGCGTCGGGATTTTACCATCGAAGATTATAGGAGAGTAGAACCGTTGCATAATGAAATCGCGATACGCGATTTCCCGATCGGATCCAGACCGTCCATTGTGCGTGATGCGTGTCAGGAGATCCCGAAGAGTTGTGGATCGGGAAATCGGGGTTTTCTAAGACAAAGAAACCATGTCGCTGGGAATCGCGATCGGCGATATCCCGACAGTGACGTAAGCATGGTGGGACCACCAGAGTCAGAGTGGAGGATAGGTGTCTGTCATCTGGAAAGAGTCGGGAAATCCGTAGGAAAATCCCTGTACAATCACAACCGTCCATCTGTGGGATAGGTGGCAATCATCGAAAACCATCGGCATTTGACCCCATCGGGAAATTGGGAATTCCGGGGAAAAGATGTTTAGGCAATTTGAATTCGCGATCCGCAAAACCCCGATGAGTGGGGGCCAACTGTCATCACAGCAGAGGAGGAGGACAGAGGCGTAGTGGAGGCTAGTTGTCAGCCAACCGGGAATCGGGATATCGGGATTTTTGAGGGCATAGAATGCTCGCATGAGGAAATCGCGATCCACGATTTCCCGACGGAAGTTATGAACCGTCCATCAGAGAGGACGCGTGGCATGAGATCCTCAAGAGTCGGTGTTTGGGGGCATTGGAGTTTTCAAAGGTGAAGAATTCGTGCAATAGGAAATCGCGATCCATGATTTCCCGATGAGATCTGAGCCATTCACTTCGAGGATGCGTGTCGGAGGATCTCAAGGAGTCAGGGTTCGGCATATCGGAGTTTTCAGGGTTGTGAAATTCATGCACAACGGAATCGTGATCTGCAATTTCCCGACGCGAGAATGGAGCCGTTCGATTGGAGGGATACGTGTCCCAGGATTTGAAAGAGTCGAGATTCGGTATTTCGAGGCTTCAACATACAAAGGAACTGATGCATTGGAAATCATGATTTCGCGATACCCGATAGAGCTCACACGTGCATCGGGGATCGAGGAATCGGGAATCCTAAGGACGTGCGTGCATTGACATCGCAAACGTCGAAACGTCGAAATCCCAATAAGGTGACACAAGGCCACGATTACGGAGGTGATCATGTGGACCAAGCTCGTAGAAAAGGGGCTAACGGAAAAGGGCCCATCGAGAAAGTTGAGCACAAAATCCCGATAGGAGGGTTTATGGTAACAGGATTGTGAGCACGGTCGTATGGACCAAGGTATAGTCAGTAAGGGGCTAGCTCTTAGAAACTGAGCCCATCGCGAATCGAGAATTAGAGAGGTAAGGGGATCGTGACAACAAAAAGTCCAAAACCCCGAACTCTGATAGAGAGTCGGGAATAAGCCACGGTAGGCACAGGGGTCGTGACGAAGGAAGATAAGGCTATGGATTGGGGCATTTGACAGTGAATCCCGAGGGGATTTGAAGGGCCACTTCGGCTCAGATGAGGGGAGCTTGAGGAAACCAAACAAGCACGTGGAACCGAGGCGTGCCCGAATCCTTGGGTGCTCGTTTAGTCGTTCTTTTTTATTATTTATTGTAAATTGTTAGAAATATTATAAAATAAATTAAATTAATTAGTATAAATAAATTATATATAGATAGGAATGAGTTAGTATAAATTAAAATAAAGTTAATTTGGATTAAATTAATGTAAATAATAATTTTAATTTAATTATTTTATTGAGTGTAGGGTTAGTCTACCTTAAAGTTCGATGTTAACCAAGCTTAGATGCTTAATCCTAACCCAAACCGAGCCAATTCTCCTGATGGAGTAATGTCTGTTTACAGACAAGTAAAGAAAACTTACGCCTAACCCTGTTTCTAAGTTTAAGTAGCACCAATTTGAAACATCCTTGAAGTCACCTGGATAACTTTGGGATGATCCAGGTTAAGTCATACCATATGGCCAGGACTCGAAGAGGTCGAGGCAGGGGAGTGTCGTCACGGGTGCCACCAACGCCACCAATGCCACCAACGCCATCACCACCAAAAACACCACCAACACCACCAACACTACCACCACCATCGCCCGAACTAGCTCTCATACTACGCTCGTTAGAAGCCATCAACGAGACTTTAAAGGGGCACTAACCAGCAGGGACTAAAGTGGAACCCCCACCATCTAGAACGGGTAATCCAGAAGCATCAAGGGATTCAGGGGGAGGACTTCCACCTGAAGACATCACACGAGAGTTGCAGAAAATCAAACTTCCGGAGTTTGTCGGGGGTCGCGCTAGTGAACGCGTGGAAGAATGGTTGGAAGGCATGACAAGGTGTTTTTCCCTAAGGGACTATATGTCCAATTCAAAGGCAAAGATTTCAATTTTCCAGTTAAGAGATAGCGCCTTGAACTGGTGGGGCAACTTAGAAAGACAACTACACCTTACCCCAGACACGGTATCTTGGGAACTCTTCGAGGAAAGGTTCCGAAGG
>SNQJ01S0048540.1:0-10237 GCA_010110895.2 Picea sitchensis
CACCCTCCATGATAGCATTCAATACATGCAAGAATCCAACAAATAAGTTGTTTTCCTTCTCCAAAGCATTCAATTTTTATTTCAAGGGACAATTCTTTGCATAGTGCTCCTTGGCACAAATCCAACATGAAATCATCTTCTTCTCTTTCATTGTGTCTGTTTTCTTGGTATTGTATTTTGTATCCTTGGACGTCTTTGTATTTCCTTTATCCTTCCTCTTCTCCTTCTCTTACGGTTTCTTCACACACTGGGCATCCTCACTGTTACTAGGACTTGTTTTGAGTTCACCCCTAAAGTACAACATTTTGTCCACTACGGTGATTTCTACTGCAAGAGTCTGCATGTTATGTCATCACAACCCACTATGTTCCCACAGCTACAGACCATTCACGAAGTGGAACATAATGTCTTCTTATGACATGTCTTTGATCTCCAACATGAGCCTCATGAACTCCTTGATGTAGGCTTGGACCATACCATCATGCTTGAGAGCCAAAAATTGATTTCTTGCGATGCATGCTTGGTTCGCTGACCCAAATTGTGCCTTCAAGGTTGTCTTCATCTCTGTCCAATTTTTTATATTCTCAATGATTCTTCTAGCTGTTAAGTATTTCATTCAGTTCCTCCACAAAAGCTTATCATTTCTTGTCAATAACATCACTGCAACATTCACCTTGGCTTCATACAAACTTTTGTTCAACTACTCCAAGTACTACTCAATGTCCAAAAAACCGTTTCCAAGCAGCGTAGCATTGTGAGTCCCATAATATGGCTCAAGTTATTTTATCTTGATCCTCATCGACATGAAAACATATCTATGTTCGCTAGCCAAAGATCATTTCAATAATGTAATGGTGTCATCGTGGTCCTTCAACCTCTATGTGACTGCGGCAAGTGCATCCTCCGCTGCCTTGAGTCTATATTGAATTTCATTGGTCAAGGTGTCGATAATCACATCTACAATTTTCTGACACTCTTGAATGAATTTATTAAACCCATGCTTCATCTTTCCTATCTCGGTCTCCATCTGATCAACCTTTTCACCATGCTAACACATTGCATCTATCATATGCTCGATAGTCTTCTCCAAGATAAAAAATTTGTTCTTCATTATGTCGGTCTTGGGCTCCCTCTCGGTGTCATTTCCATTTGCATGAAACCCAACCATGGATGGCCCTCCAAGTACCTTCACTTTACTTACAAAATGGTTCATCCAAGGCACCCAAGATTTCGTCTCAAGACTTCTTCAAAATTTTGTGATCAACTCTGTGGTTACTTTTGCAATTGGGTCTGCAACAGTCCTACGTTCGTCCTCCTTTCTCAAGTTCTTGGTTCACCCTTAGAAATTTGTGCTTATAATGCTAAAGGGGTGTGCCCAGGTTTTTCACCAGTCACGGCTTCATTGACCCTTCATTTCCTTCACAAACCATCAAGTCTACGCTCAGGTTATCTCTACGATGGGCCAATCCACCTGATCGAACTCTCACCAAACCTGCACCCAAAATGTCTCACCAAAAAATTTGTGCCCCTTCCATCACATTTCTGACTGCAGTAGTGGCGAAGAGAATAATATACTCGGATACAACTTGTCACAAAGGTGACAAAGTGGTGAAGAGCTTACCAAATTGTTTCTCAAAGTTTGTTTTTAGACCACTTGTCATGACCCCACGAGACGCATGTTCGGATATTCCAATCATTCACCTCTTAAGGGTGTGTGGCACCACGATGGTTCTTACTTGGTTTACCGACACACCAAGAATACTTCATCTAGAATACTCCTCTTGACCTAGAGAATACCCATACTCTATTCTAGGCTACCAGGGAATCAAACTCCTACTCTAGTGTAGCTCTTGTATACTTAGTCAATTGTTAACAGTTTAACACTTATTCATTTATAAGAATACATCCATGAACATGAGAAACCAAGACAAGGACTGCGGAACCAACGAAGACATACACATAAATAGTGCAGGCGGAAAAAACCGTGCCTAACACTCGACTAAGTCTTTGTTATTGTGAAACAGTTACAATATGAGAACTACCGATTCGATCTACAACTTGAGTAGAGTCACACAACTTGCCTCACCTCACCAATACACTCATACATATATTCATCACACCAAGACTTTATGTCGCAACCATCTCCACAACCTCCTATGTTGCACCTTAGATATGCCCACAACCGTAGACTTGTTGTCCCTTCGTTACCATATACTTTCACCAAGATAACACATATTTCAGTTCTACCTCACACATGCCTCCAAAAGACCTTAATTTCTAGCCTTCCCAAAACCTCCCAGAGCATCCCACCCTTGGCTACTTGTCTTCCATCTTGGAATTTCTACCTTAGACTTGCCTCAAACTTGTTCTCCCTATATCATTTCCAATATTCTATTCCTTCCTTTGGTTGTGTGCCATTTCTCTCATAGGAACTCCAAGGGTCATTTGTGTGAAACTTCATGTCTTTTGGGTGTGTCATGACCCTTCATGAATCCATACTCAAACAACTTGTTGTGCTCTTCCATGGACCTGGTGCACCCATCCAAGCTCGTGCATCCATCAACCATCATGTCTCTTCGACCGATGCACCCTTTTCCTTGTGCATTCTCTCATGTCGATCATCATGACTCCTTGTGTGTGTGTCGATGGGGTCATCCAACCTCTTCAATGCACCCATTTTTTTGAGGGAAAACAAATGCGCTCATTGGGCATGCTTCCAAGTTTCCCTGCCCTTTCCCAAATGCAACCCAAGTCTTTGTCAATCGTTCTAAGGAAAGTAATATGTGTTCTCCGTTGGTGTTACATGTCACCATCGTGTGCCCAAGGTGCCCTTGCTCACACCCAAATGTCTTCGTTCGCCGAACCGATCGCTTCTTCCTTGTACTCTTCATGTGTTATGTCACCAAATATTCCCAAGGAGCACGTGCATGCTCGGTGGGTGTCGTGGGAGACCTTATAGGTTCGACAATGAAAATATTTTTTTTTTCTCCTAGATTTGTCACCTTCAACTTGAATGTTTCATAGTCACAATACTTTGTTCTTGAAAAGAAAAGAAATATCAGGTATTTAATTACATTATATACACAGTATGAACTAAACAATATTACAATCCATTCTCTTGTTATTTGGGAAGATTGAATGTTGTAGAAAAAACATATATAAATTTGTATCGAATACATAGAGAATGGGGCGTACATATAGTCCCCTAACAACAATATGGAGGCTAACCTCATCATTGTTAATGGTGAATGCACAGTAACTAAGGAGGTTCTCAAGAAGGAAAACTCAAATGAAACATGGGACCAAGAAGTATGAGTAATATGGGGTGTTGTTAAGTGTAGTTGTACATTAGCTGAGAGGTCTTGTTTCCTGTACATATAAACCTACACGCATACTACAAGGAGGAAGCATTATTTAAAGGAAGCATAGAAGTTTCCTTTATGTCAGAATTGATTAAGGCTCCCTAGGAAATTCCTTTTCGAATCATAGTTGGCAATATCTAAAAGTAAAACATTTGCATCTTTGACTAAATATCTATGCAAAATAGATTTGTATTGTGTAATTTACACTAAGGGAAGCCGAAATTGAATATATGGAAACCAAAAACTATATGTACAAATTAAGGCACACTCATTCCTGGGAATCTTTATCTCTCTAGCATATTTTGTGTTCATCCACAATGCATTTATTTAGTGATCATTTCTTCTCTTTTTGCTGCCAGTTGTTGTCTTGGTTTTTTGGTTGCATTCAATACCCCCATCTATTTGTGATCGCAACAATATAAAATATCTAGGAGCAGAACAAGTTCTTGAACTGAAGGCATGATGAAGTTGGTTGTGAAGAGGAAGTGTTTTTGCTGCTCTGACCAACCTCTTTCTGTTGAAGGATATCATTTTAGTTGGGAAAGGATAACAAATTCTTACCACTCCATCTTTTATGTTCTTGTAACCATAATAAGAAAAAACATTCCCAAACTCTTCCACCACTATTAAAAAAATGTCTCATAAAATGGTTGAAAACAACAATGACCCCACTTTTTATGATAATTGAACAACAACATGGTTGTAAAACATGGGTTGTGGAAAGACCACCATGGGAAAAATTATGTCAGAAGCTTTAGGGTATTACTTCTTTGACATGTATGTTATAAAGGTTGAGGACGTGAATTTGAAAGCCAACTATTATTCTCAGTTGTATATTGCACATGCTTTTCCTTGTAATACCAAACATTTTTATACGTATTTTGTTTTATATGTGCATTGATAAGTTGATTGAAGAGTCTGTAGGTGGAACACTTGTAGCACAAATCTTCAAAGAGAAAAATTAAGAGTAGTTTATAGATTATGAGGTAATGGTGATTTCCCTTTATTACATTTTACTATAGCACACTTCTACATGATTCAAATAAGGAAACCTAAAAGATTTTCATTTTATGCTTTCTTCATTATCTATGAATTCATTCTATGGTTCCTTTATCATCTGTGAAGTCCATTGGTCACATGTATTAAAGATCCTCAATTGGCTTCACTTGGGAAAACATGTTTTTTATGTAGATAAAGGGTTGGATTATGCATGATGAATGATTATGGTAATTAGAGTTATTAATTTACATGAAACTTGCAAACGTTTAATCATAGGATCATTTCTAAAGGGTTTATCAGTATTTAAACAAGGTATCTATTGAATAGTTATTATCAAAATTTACAATTAAGAAAATCCATTATCTAAAGCTAGTTTGTATGTGGCACATGGACTGATCATATCCTGGATAACATATTTGGCAGAGAAAATTTCTAAGTGGGTTGTCTTCAATGCATCACCTAGTAGTGTCCACTAGAGGTGGTGTTGTTGTTGTTCGACCTCAAAATTAGTGAGAAAATTTGTTTTCTTATTCAATGTTTACAGTTTTACTAGTGATCTATTCTACAAGTGACTAATTGTTATCTTTCTTGTTTGTGTTGCAAATATAAAGGAGGCATTTGAATCAAGGAGTCGCGATTTGGTTGGATTTGCCTCTAGAGGCACTTGCAAAACACGTTATAGCAGTGGGGACTGAATCATTACCACTTCTAGGCCGAGCTTCAATTGATCCCTACTCTCAGGTTCAGTTTCTTCTTATGTATTCCATAATCCATATATAGAATGCCCAGTCTCCAGGCATCGTGGAAATTACATGTATCCATGCTATAAATGTTTCTCTTTCTTTAGGATTTAGGTGTTTATATTGATTTATTGCATAATTTGTTCTTTTATCCTTCTTCATGTGTGCTCATTCCTTTAAGCTTATGGGAAATTTTTTGTATGGTATAAAAGATTGTATAGTAGGGGTAGATATTCTTTGCAAGTTGAAGTGGATTAGTTATCAACCCCCTAATATTCCATTTGTTATTAATGAAACTTTTAGGGAGAGTTAAATAACCTCAATTCATGTATTTTGTTGTAGAATGGGTCAAGATAGAGTTGCATAAATTGGGTTAGGCCATGGTATTATATTTGTTAATGTAACTGGAAAGTGTAAGTGAGTAGTGGATGACCCTTTAAATTTAAAAATGGGTTTTGTGTTTTCATAAATAAAGAAGATATGAATTGAACATGTTTTTGAATTGAAATGACTGATTCAGAGAACTATTTGTTGGACGATCGGTTTTGATTGATGTCAACCCTTGGATATTGGCCTTAGTGATTGATGTCAACCCTTGAAGCAAGTTCAATAGAAAATTTGGGTAGTCCCAAAGGTGTGGTTAAGGAACCCTAGTTTGGTTGAGGAATAAAGACATGAAGATCAATGATTTTGCAGGTGAGACTATCTTAGATGGATAGTACGCGTCAAGCCATTTTCGATGATATGTGGAACGCCATGTGGTTCCTCATGGTTAGTGAGATATGGCCTTGTGAAGTTGGATGACCCTCAAGAGTATTCTAGAAGGTCCTAGAAGGTCAACAAGAAGTCAATTATTCTAGAAATCTTCTAGAAATTCATCAAGAAGATTCCTAGTCAAAGTGGTTGCAAAAAAATTAAAATTAAAAATAAATTTGTTATAACAAGAAATTAATTATGGGTAAAGTAGTTGTAACAAGAAGGTTGAATAGTCAAAGTGGTTGAACAAGAAATTAATTATGGGTAAATTGGTTGCAATAAAGAAGTTATGATTTGACTAATTAAGGAAAGTTAGTTGTAACAAGAAAGTGGGTTAGCCCTAGAAGATGGAGAAAGGGGTAAAATAGTTACAAGGAAGCTTCTAGAAGAAGGCACTTGGAAAATATAAATAAGAGAGAAAGAGGCTCCCATTAGCACCTATTGAGCACATTGAATATCTATATTGTAAGGTGTTATGGGTAGGTACAATTGACAAATCTGAAGTGGCAGGTCTGAGGCAACGAAGGTCTAAAGAAGAGAAAGTTTCGGAGCTGCAAAGAGTTTGACTATTCTAGGGTATCTGAGGTTATCCGTGAGATGCAGAAGCAGAGGTAGTGTACATCTGCGGTATGTGGGCACAAAGAAGCGTGAACATCCATGAGCTTCAGAGTGACAAGATCGTGTATAGGAAATCCACGATTTGTAGAGCAGTTAGGGCATGGACATCTGCGGTCGATAGTGGAGGAAAGCGTGGATACTAGGAGTTGTAGAAGGGGAAATCACAGATCTGTAGAAAGGGAAAACAAAAGATGCTTGTTCCAGGTTGCAAGATCTGAGGATAGACTGCAGGTATGTTTGTCAAAGATCAGATACAACAAGTTTACTACAGAGTTAAAGGTATGTTCATGATTATGTTTTGAGATTATATCTTAGTGATGTTGTGGAGCATGCTTGAGGCATGACTTTGTGAGGTTTGGTATATGCCCTCTTGGATGTATGGTATATGTTGTAGATTATGATTTGAGGCAGATCTGTTGAGGCACATTGCTCATGCACTTAGCTTAGTTTTATTGGCATATCTTATGGTACATTGTGAGAGACATTTGTTAGTGGTATTGGTATATGATTGGATTATAAGTGGTACATGCTTGAGGCTACATAATAGTGAGGTTCTTGGCACATGATTTGATGTAAGGGTTTATGGTATTCAGTTTATGAATAGTGTGATGTATTACTATAGGCCTCTTGTTGGTTATTTTGGTGTATGTTTTGGTATATAGTTGAGGTACATGAATGAGCCATATAGTTGATGAATTGGCTCATACATGAGGTACATGGTATGGTGATGTTGGTGTATCTTGATGAGGCATAGTTTGGTATAGTTGATGTACTTGTTCTTGGAACATGGTTTATAGATGATGTGGTATACATGTCTAGGCATATTATTAGAAGCACATCTTAATATTGGTATGTTGAAGATCGTTATGAGTTGTTGTGAGTGGTTTAGGTTGATGCACATTTGGGTGATATTGTGCATATGATTGAGAATTGTCTTGTTGGTTGATCTATGTGATTAGATTTGGTTTGGTTGTTGAGTTGATGTCACAGGTTGAGAGGTACAGGTTGGTACAAGTTGTTGGTATAGGTTGATGGTATAGGTTGTTACAGGTTGTTGGTACAAGTTCATGTGACAAGTTTCACAGTGACAGAGTGACAATGGTAATATCAATTATTTGGCACTTATATTTCAGGGCGGCAGGACGAAGCAAGGAAAGGGGGTTGTAGCCTCCTTCCAGTTGGAGCTGGAAAATCAGAGAATTGGAGCCTAAGAACTAAGGGGGTTGGAACCTCCTTATGGTTGGAGCCATAGAATTAGGGATTTGGAGCTTCCTTCAGGTTGGAGCCTGGATAACTAGGGGGTTGGAGCATCCTTCCAATTGGAGCTATAGAATTGGAAGTTGGTGCTTCCTTGAATGTAATTCTTTGACATATAAGAAAAGAATTACGTTGTTTTCTCCTGCATTGGGTTTCCACATAAATATTGGTGTATTGTGTATTGTGTAGATGTGTTTATTATTGTTTATTATTCACGGATGTATGTTAATGTTTATGACACAACAATATATTAATGATGAACTGATGAACATTGTTGAATAAGTTAAAGGAATATAAATTGTGGTTAAAAGAAGTATAAATTTCTCATTATTGATTCACCCCCCCCTCTCAGTAATCCAACAACTGGTGTTAGATCTGGTTCCTTCAGGAAATAATTTAACCACTGGAAGGAGATCATGGAACACGCTGAGAATGGAGTAGCAACGTTAGATTGTGAGAGTGGTCTAGAGTATGAGATATGGAGGAGAGGGAATAAAGTATTTTTAAAGGCACAGGGATATGATATTTGGAAATCAGTTGTGACAAGATACAATGCTACAAGGACACCTAAGACTACAACCAAGAAGGAATTGAATAAGAACAACAAAATAGCAAAGGATTTCATCATGGAAGGACTATGCGATTCAACAAAGGACAAAGTGGCTAAATTCTTATCAACGAAAGAAATTTGGGACAAGCTACATAATATCTATTTTTCTCCCATCACAAAATCAAAGAATACCAAAGAAGATGCAAGTATAGAACAAGAAGAAATATGCTCATCATGTCAGATAGATTCTGAAGAGGAAGAGTATGAAGAGGAAGAAGTTGATTACAAATAACAATTGATCTGTGCAAATGAATATTTAAGGACCGAAAACAAGTCACTCCAAGAAGAACTAAAGAAGATGGAAGAATCATAGAACTTCAACACCAAAGAAGTCGAGTAGATGATCATGATGCTAAAATTTCAGCTAGAAGAGGCAAGAAGGACTGAAGAAACTCTCGAGGATCATAAGCAATATTTGGAAGCCAAAATAACAACATAGAAGGAAGAAGTAGAAAATAGAGAGAACATGTTGACAGATCATCTCAAGGAAAGAACTAACGATTTAAATCAGCTTGAAGGAGAGTTTAGTCAACAAGAAAGAAAACTTGAAGATGAAATAATCACATTGAATATTCAACTTGAAGAAACAAAGCGAATAGAAGAAGTCGTGAGGAACCAGATGATGAAGAAAGAACAAGAGGTGGAGAATCTTGAAAATAAGTTGTCATGTTGAGAGTAAAAGTTTTCAACCTCATCACGAATGTTGAAGAGAAAGAAACATCCACATCATCAGTTGAAGAGAATCCCTCTAGGTTGTCAGAAATGAAGAATGAAGAGAATCCAAAGACTTATGTAGAATTCATTAAAGGTTCGATGAAGATGGAAGAATGCAAGCCTTTGGAGAACAATATTCCAGAAGTGCAAAGACTCAACAAGAAGACTACAGAAGAAGATCCTCCATGTTCAAGCCACAAAGAATCCTCAATCATGATCAGGATCAACCAAGGTTGGAATTCAGAAGGACTACACCACAAAGAATATCATTCACTCCCATGTATGTAAATTTCTTTTATGGTCATTGTTTTTATTGTACTAACTTTGGACATAGGGTTGTAGATTGCAGGGATTATGAAAGAAATGTTCAAGAAAGAAATACTTGTGTGACCCCACATAATATTAAATGTTCCAAATGCCACAACTATGGTCATATAGCTTATAATTGTATAAGCATGACAGTGTAATCCATAAATAAAAAAACAAATGTCAGATATACTAAAATTTGGACAAGAAAATAACAAGAAGAAAAGAAAGTGAATAAAGAACAGACTTCAGAAATCACAAGACTTGCCATAGTATGAGAAAGGCAAGGAAAGAAAGAAAAAGAAGAACAAGTTTCAGGAACCATATTGTCAAAATTTGCGGCGGAGCAAGATCACAATGAAGAGAAGGTAAAGAAAGAGAAAGTCCCAGAGATCACAGGATTTGTTGTAGAATGAGAAAGAAAAGATGAGCAGATGAATAAAAAATGGGCCCAAGAAATTTCACTTTCAGGGATTATAGTGAAAATCCAATCCACAGGCAAAAAGAAAGAAGTCAAAGTTCAGAAGGATGATGAGTCTACCAATGGAGAGGAAGATTACTCTACATCAGAGAAGGTATTATTTTGATCCATCTGACTTGGAGACTCCCCGTATTATGAATATTGAACAAGGGGAGTATAGGAAGCATCTATACATATCAGATATTTATCATTCGAGCAGTGTGAAGTTTTTTTGTTTTTTTTTTTCAGATTGATGTTACAGAGTTAAAGAAGACCAGTGGACACATTTGAAATTTGATGATCAGTTTTAGTAGTGAAGATGTTAAGAACCAAATATCAATATAGCATAGAAAAACCTCAAAAAAAGTACTCAACGCCTTGAAAAAGAGATAATTTCAGATAATAAGCCTCTTCG
>SNQJ01S0048540.1:11433-48527 GCA_010110895.2 Picea sitchensis
AAGCCTCTTCGAGGGGGAAACCTCCTTTTACCCCACTTAAATGTTCAAGTACAAGATGATTCCAAATGAAAATGTCTCATTGGTATATATAGGAGACTAGGAGGTATAATTACAACTAATGGAATAAAGCTGACGTAAATAAAATAACATTACTAATGTAATATGCCCCAATTAAGGGGTAATGAGCCAATATTAGGGCTTAAAAAAAGACTTCATAATAGTACAATGACAGATGGGTCAACATTGTGGACAATTAAGTAGCAGAGTCTTGGACAATATGGACAGAGATGGATTATTAAGAACATTTAGCAGGTTCAGATAGATATATGTCAGTGGATGTCAGCATGAGTTCAGGACAGATTGGTTCAAATATTCATTCAGAGACTAACTCGGAGACAGTTGTATGATTATGATAAAGGAATATTTGAATGCTTAATATTGAATTCTTTTTATATATGTCAATGATTTACACGAGGAAGCACCAATGGAAAATAACTCCAAAAGGAAGCAGGTACAGGAAGACCTACATTGATCTCCACAGAAACATGTAGAGAATTCATTAGAGAGAGATATCTAGAAAAGAAGATCAGTACAGACAGGGAGACATACCCACAGGGGGAGCTAATATTTTTTCCATGATTGGTTAGAGCACGTGTTGTGTCAGGAGGAGACATATCGATAGAGGGAGTTAATCCTTTGTCAAAGGGATAGAGAGAGAGAGAGTAATCAGAGGCATGAAGACAAGAGGAGAAAACCCAAGGAAAATTTAGATAGGGGGAGAATGAGCATGAGTGTTTCCATGTTTAAGTGTCATCATCATTGAAAAAGGGGGATATTGTTGGACAATTGGTTTTCATTGATCTCAACCCTTGGATATTGGTCTTATTGATTGATGTCAACCCTTGAAGCAAGTTCGATAGCAAATTCTGGTAGCCCTAGAGGTGTGGTTAAGGAACCCAAGTTTGGTTGAGGAATAAAGACATGAAGGTTAGTTATTTTCTAGGTGTAACTATCATAGATGGATAGTACACATCAAGTCGTTTCTGGGGATATGTGGAATTCCATGTGGTTCCTCATGGTTAGTGAGATATGGCTTTGTGAAGTTGGAGGACCCTCAAGAGTATTATAGCAGCCCCTAGAAGGTCAACAAGAAGTCAATTATTCTAGAAAGCTTCTATAAAGTCATCAAGAAGACTCCTAGTCAAAGTGATTGCAAAAAGAAAATAATTAAAAATAAAGTGGTTATAACAAGAAATTAATTATGGGTAAAGTAGTTGTAACAAGAAGGCTGAATAGTCAAAGTGGTTGAACAAGAAATTAATTATGGGTAAAGTGGTTGCAATAAAGAAGTTATGATTTGACTAATTAAGTAAAGTTAGTTGTAACAAGAAAGTGGGTTATCCCTAGAAGATGGAGAAAGGGGTAAAATAGTTACAAGGAAGCTTCTAGAGGAAGACACTTGACAAATATAAATAAGAGAGAAAGAGGATCTCATTAGCACATAATGAGCACCTATTGAACAACTATTGAACACCTATTGAGCACATTGAATACCTATATTGTAAAGTGTTATGGGCAGGTACAATTGACAAATCTGAAGTGACAAGTCTAAGGCAACGAAACTTTCAGAGTTGCTGAGAGTTTGACTATTCCAGGGTATCTGAGGTTATCCACGAGCTGCAGAAGCAGAGATTCTGTACATCTGCATGCTATGGGAACAGAGAATCTCAGACATCCACGAGCTTCAGAGCGATGGGGTTGTGTACAGGAAATCCATGAGTTCCAGAGCAGTTAGGGCACAGACATTCGCGGTCCATAGTGGATGAAAGAGCAGATACCCACGAGTTGTAGAAGAGGAAAGCGCGGATCTGTAGAAAGGGAAAACAGAAGATGTTTGTCCCATGTTGTAGGATCTGAGGAGAGACTATATGTATGTTTTTCAGAGATCAGATACAGTAGGGTTACTATAGAGTTAAAGGTATGTTCATGATTATGTTTTGAGATTGTATCGTAGTGATGTTGTGGAGCATGCTTGAGGCACGATTTTGTGAGGTTTGGTATATTCCCTCTTGGATGCATGGTATATGTTGTAGAGTATGATGTGAGGCAAATCTATTGAGGCGCATTGTTGGTGCACTTAGCTTGGTTTTGTTGGCATATCTTTTGGTGCATTGTGAGAGGCATTTTTTAGTGTTCTTGGTATATGATTGGCTTATGAGTGGTACATGCTTGAGGCTACATAACAGTGAGGTTCTTAGCACATGATTTGATGTAAGGGTTTATGGTATTTAGTTTATTAATAGTGTGATGTATTACTAGGCCTCTTTTTGGTTATCTTCGTGTATGTTTTGGTATATAGTTGAGATACATGGATGAGACATATAGTTGATGAGTTGGCTCATACATGAGGTACATGGTATGGTGATGTTGGTGTATCTTTATGAGGAATAGTTTGGTATAGTTGATGTACTTTTTCTTGGCACATGGTTTATGGATGATGTGGTATACATGTCTTGGCATATTATTAGAATCACATCTTGATCTTGGTATGTTGGTGATGGTTATGAGTTGTTGTGAGTGGTTTAGGTTGATGCACATTTGGGTGATATTGTGCATATGATTGAGAATTGTCTTGTTGGTTGATCTATGTGATTAGATTTGGTTTGGATGTTGAGTTGATGTGACAAGTTGAGAAGTACAGGTTGTTGGTACAGATTGGTACAGGTTGATGGTATAGGTTGTTGGTACAGGTTCATGTGACAGGTTTCACAGTGAAAAAGTGACAGTGGTATTATCATTTATTTGGAACTTATATTTTAAGGCAACAAGACGGGGCAAGAAAAGGGGGTTGTAGCCTCCTTCCGATTGTTTTCGTAAAATCAGGGAGTTGGATCTTCCTTCAGGTTGGAGCCTGAGAACTCGGGGGGTTGAAGCCTCCTTCTGGTTGGAGCCAGAGAATTAGGGAGTTGGATCTTCCTTCAAGTTGGAGCCTAAGTAACTAGGGGGTTGGAGCCTCCTTCCAGTTGGAGTTGGAGAATTGGAAGTTGGTGCTTCCTTGAATGTAATTTTTTTTACATATAAGAAAAACATTTCGTGGTTTTCTCCCGCATTGGGTTTCCACGTAAATATTGGTGTAATGTGTATAGTGTGGATGTGTTTATTATGCACTGATGGATGTTAATGTTTATTATGCAAAAATATATTGATGATGAACTTATGAACATTTTTTAATAAGTTAAAGGAATATAAACTGTGGTTAAAAGAAGTATAAATTGTTCATTACTAATTCACCCCCCCCTTAGTAATCTAACACTGTTGGTACTCAGACCCGGGTTTAAAACGAAAGCCCCTAAAAAAGAAAGACAGGTCAACACAATAATGCATCCAAGAGTTTATCATAAGTTAGAACTTATGATTGTGTATTAAATCAATAGACATAGAGACATGTTTTGGAACAGAAAGAAAAGCGAAGAAGTAAAAATAATTATTGACCTAGATCTTATATTAGAAAAAATGGAAGTGAATATTCACAAGTCCTTTTCCTTTTAGTGACTTTAAGGGAGACAAACAAAGGCAATTATCCTAAGCATTGCTCTATAATTCCTTGGTCTTTGATAATGGAATAAAACAAATGGATATCCATCTTAAACCTAATGATTACAAATACAAATATTGGTTGTATGAAAATATTGAAAGAGCGGTAACAAATTGTTGTTACAATCCGTTGTCTAGAGGGGAAACGTTCACCTTGGTAAAATATATCAATCTATCTTGGAGAGGACCATGTTTATTGGTTGTTCATAGCATATATTCCTAGTAAAGGGACATTTGGGAAAAAATATTTAAGAAGTGGCATGGGAAATATGGCCAACAAGAAATGAAATGACTTTCCAAGGGAAGGCAATACTTTCAATTTGCATTTGTCATCAACATTTGCCATCAAGTTAATTTTGCATATGCATGAATATGGAAACCAAGATTAGGAAAGTTATCTAGAATTCTAAATTACTCAGAAATAGATAAACCTATGGTTAGGAGATGCTTTTAGTAAGGGACTGGACTAAATTATAAGTGACTTATGGAATTGTGTTTTTATTGACTTATGGAACTAAGGATTCAAGTAGGTTGAGTTTTAATTTGGCTCAAGACTTCATTGGTCTGTTGCACTAATAATTTAATGGAAGCCATGTTCACTGTAATTCCATCACTTAGTAAAGTTGTTAATAGATGCAAGTTGCAATTCAAATCCAACAAGCAATGAAGATGCCTGACAGTAGGTTCAATTGCTCACCACGCTTTAATTTACTCGTAAAAATGGAAGACCTTGAAAATTAATGTACCTTGAGATTGATATGGGGAAGAAACCATTACTTCATGTTGTGGAACCTCTGGAATGCAACAAACAAGAAATTTCATCTTCCGGCCTCTCTTAAATTAAGAATTTATCATTTTACCGTTTTAGTTCAAAAACATCAACGATATTTTTCCATTAAGAGAGAGAGTTTGGAAACCATTTAGAATTCTAAGGAAACATGGTATCCATCTTGATCAAATAACTTCAAGGTTAAATTTTATGGCACTTCAAGGAACACCACTGGCAGTGGCAGGTAGGTCAATCAAAATACAAAGGTCTCACCAAATTCATGTACCCAAAATGCAATGGAAAGGGAGGTTGACAGTGGTAGGGAAATACAAAATCAACAAGGACTTATGGAAGTCATATAACCCAAAATACAATGAAGAGGCTACATGTGACAACCAACAATATGCACCGAACATAATAGTAATAAATGGTCTATAGATTGACATATAGACAATTGGATCTGAAATGCTTAAGGTAAAATAATGTATATTTCCAACATATATTACTCTACGAGTGGATACATAATGTCAGGCATAGGTGACAACTTTAATTAACAGATGCCACAAAGAGAGAGAAAGTGTGATTGGAAGAAGAGTGGCAAACTGGTGTTACAAATAGTTGTCTCAAGGGGAAACATTGACCTTGGCAACCTGATGGTGCACCAACGATAACTTCCAGATTTGGAAGAGAGTAACGCACCATAACCATTTATGGTAATTATACCAAATTTTCAATTCAGTTCAAAACAATAAATAATTTAAGTGTCCATAATTGAAGATAGAGATATATTTTATTTTTTTTGTTATAACAAATGTTTTTGTAAATTTTAATTTTTGTTTTTATAAATTATAAATAGTTGAGTATCCAGAATTGAAGTTAGAAATATATTTCAATGAAAAATAATACAAACTTGAAGTTAAAGATAAATTTCAGTTCAAAATAATAAATAATGTAAGTATATTATAGCATATAACATACTATCCTCTGTGTTATGCTTGCATCTATTGTGTTGTGTGTGCAACCCAAAAAAAACAGTAATGAAGACTTAATGAGTAAAAGAAACCAACCAAAGGTTATCTTTCTCAAGGCATATAATCACATACACTAGAATTTTATTCTAGATATGGGCTCAAACTCTGGAGCGTTTTGTAAAGGAAGTCAAAATTCTTTTTAAAAATGCTTCTTCCACAATATGTTTCAATGGAAAACTCTTAGACACACACCCTTCTGCTTACCTGGTCTATTAAACAAGGCTATCCCTAGGCTCTTTATTTTTTATGTTATTGTAGAAGATATGTTAACATATTTATTTCCAGCTACCTGTGTACCAAGGCCAAATACATAAGTGAACTCTTCTTGATGGAAAACAATTATCAAATACTCATTTTGTTGATGGTTCAACTCTAACTCCAGTATTATCTTGCAAATCCGTTGAGGACATACTACGATGCCTTGGTACTTTTGCTACAAATGTTGGATCCATCATCAACAAAGAAAAGAATGAGGCCCTCTTTGTAGGATAGGAAGATTTGCATTCTTGTCTTAATATGAGATGGAAACTCCTTCGGTGACAACATATCTTTCATTATTTGGGCTTCCATTTGGAATTGATGTACTTGTCCAATGTCAAGGATCTTTGGGAGTAAATCCTTTATAAAATTGACAGCGAAATTTAGAGGTGTGCAATTGAGGAAATTCCTCTTTCAAGACACAACACTATCACATATAGGAAGTTGGTTGCAAACCATGTTTTTATTCTTCATGCAACTTTCCTTCTAATTCAAGATACAATTAACTAAAAATGCACCTTCAAATATACCTATAAGGGGATCAAAGAAGGATAAATGACCTATCGTTAGTCTCTTGGGACCTTTGCACTTTACTAAGAAAAGAGGGAGGACTTGGCCTAATTGATATCTGTACACAAGGGATTGTGCTAAATGAAAAATGGGTCATCAGAACCATGATCAAGAATGTGCTCTAGTTGTGCACTGGATACCGAATGCAATAAATATTAATGGCAGTACCTAGGCTACGTGAAATATAAAAGATGATTTGATTGTGTGACTCACTAATAAAATAAATAGAACGCTTTTGAATCATGATCCAAAGCTGTAATATTCTATATATAAAATAGTGAAATATAAAAGATGATTTGATTGTGTGACTCATTAATAAAATAAATAGAACCCTTTTGCATCATGATCCAAAACTTTAATATTCCATATATAAAATAGTATGCAGAACATAAATAATTAGCTATAAATGGAAGATGAACAACAATATAACCATAACAACACCACAATAATACTGAAATGATACCAGAATAACACCAGAAATAGCACTTTGATTACTGAGAGAAATGTTCACTTGCCTCTTCGAGGGGGAAATCTCCAGCAGAGAAGAGCTCTATTAAAATAATATCCAAGACAAAACTTCTCATACCCTCGACTCCTATTTATACTAAATATGTCTATCAAAAGAACAATCTAGAGGAAGATCCTTCTAGAAGCGGAAGCTTCTATTATGTCTTCTTACATTGGACTTATTCTTCCTTATTGCTAGGCCTTATTAATATTGACCTTTATTACATGGAAATATATTATTCTACCTATGTGAGGGATTAGGTCCCTAACATGTCCTCCCCCTTAAAAACAGCCTTGTCCTTAAGGCTTGAGATGAGAAAATTGTTGCGAAATGGTAGTTGGTTCCCAAGTGGCATCTGTTGTAGTTGTATCTTTCCACTAGACTAACACTTCCTTGATGGTTCATTGACGCAGACGACACTCATGCTGGTCCAAAACTGCTTGTGGTTGTATCCAAATGGAGCCTTCTTCATCCAACTCGGGAAGGTTGGTTTGAGTTTGGCACTTAGTTCCAATCACCTTCTTTAAGCAAGAAACATAAAAAATGGGATGGAACTTAAAATGACTGGGAAAAGGTAACCGATAGGCCACCTGTCCCACATGCTTGAGAACAATATAAGGACCATAAAATTTGGGTGTTGGTTTCTGACAATGGTCAGCCTTGAAGGAATTTTTCTTGTAAGGTTGCAATCGAAGAAAAACCTGGTCCCCTTCTGCAAATTGACGTTCAGAGAGACCTTGATCTGATTTTTGTTTCATGCAATTCTGGGCCATGACCAAATTCTCTTTGAGGGTACGGAGAATAGCCTCTCGAACTGTAAGCATTTGGTCAACCACTTGGACCTTCGAGACACCTGACAAATATGAGAGAACTGAAGGTAGATTTTGTCCATATACCGCTTCAAAAGGAGTCATGCGGGTAGTTGTATGGTAAGAAGTGTTGTACCACCATTTAGCTAGTGGTAACCATTGAGCCCATTGATTTTTCCTTTCGGATGAAAAACACCTAAAATATGTTTCCAAACACTTGTTTACAACTTCAGTTTGACCATTATTATGGGGATGATAATTTGTGCTGAGATGTAATTGGGTGCCTTGGAGCTTGAACAGTTCTTGCCAAAAATTTCTGGTGAAAGTTGGGTCGCGATCAGAAACAATAGAATGCGACATTCCATGAATCTTGAAGACTCGATCCATGAAAAGTTGAGACACATTGAATATTGTAAATGGGTGTTGAAGAGCACATAAATGATCATACTTGGAAAGACGATCAACTACCACCATGATGACTGATTTATTGCCTGATTTAGGTAAGCCTACAATAAAATCCATAGAGATATCCCACCAAATAGCAGGTGGAATCAGAAGCGATTGTAGTGTGTCAAGAGATTTGATTGTTTCGCCCTTGTTGCATTGACACACATCACATTCAACCAAAAAATTACGAACGTCTTGTTTCATACCATCCCATAAAAAAGAACGTTTGACCCGATCATAAGTTTTGGTAAACCCAGAGTGCCCAATGGTGGGTGTAGCATGAAGCTCAAAAAGTACCGTGGATTTAAGTTTTGATTGTTTACTTAAATACAAATGGCCTTTGTATCGAAGCTCATCATTGAGCCAAGAGTACCCTAGGGAGACTGGAGAATTGGACTACAATTGTTGTATCAAATGAAAACTTTTGGGATCATGTATCAATTCCTGGTGAACAACTTAGAGCCAATCTGGTACAATGAAGGAGAGAGAAAAAAGGTACCCTTCATCTTCATATTTTCTGGAAAATGCATCAACAACCACATTGTCTTTTCCTTTCTTGTAAATGATCTCGTAATCATATCCAAAGAGATTAGTCACCCATTTTTGTTGCTTTGGGGAGGTAAGGCGTTGTTCCAGAAAATACTTAAGGCTTTGATGATTTGTCTTAATTTGGAATCATTGCCCCAATAGATAAGGACGCCAAAGATCCGCAGCATGCAAAATAGACAACATTTCCTTTTCATAGATTGATTTTCCCAAATTTCGCTCTAACAATTATTTGTTGGTAAAGGCCAAAGGCCGACCCTCTTGCATAAGGACGGTGTCAATTCCTTTCTCGGAAGCATCACATTCCAAGACAAAGGTCTTTGTGAAATCAGGAAGGGCCAGGACTGGAGTGGTGCACATGGCCATCTTCAAGGTTTGAAATTCCTGAGCAGTTATTGGAGTCCAAGTGAAAGAATTCTTTTTAAGGAGAGCAGTGAGAGGTGTTGAAAGAATTCTTTTTAAGGAGAGAAGTGAGAGGTGTCACAATCTTTCCATAATTCTTAACAAACTTGCGATAATAACCTGTTAAACCCATAAATCCATACAAGATTTTAAGAGTATTTGGGTGAGGCCAATCTTGCATAGATTCAATCTTTTTAGGATCCACCCTAACACTGGCGTTGCCAACAAGATGATCCAAGTACTTGACTTTTGAGGTGCCAAAATCACATTTAGATTGTTTGAGGAAAAGTTGGTGCTGAGAGAGTAGATGGAGAACTCGATCCACATGAGCAAGATGAGTTGTCCAGGTTTTTCTATAGATGAGGATATCATCAAAGAAAACTAAGACAAAATTACGGAGAAAAGGATGGAAGACATGATTCATGAGGCTTTGGAAAGTGGAGGGAGCATTACACAAGCCAAAGGACATGACCAAAAACTCATAGTGTCCCTCATGAATTATAAATGAAATTTTAGGAATATCTTCCTCTTTCATACGGATCTAGTGGTAGCCAGAATGAAGATCAAGTTTAGTAAAGAACTGTGCGCCACTCAATTCATCCAAGAGGTCATCAATGAAAGGAATGGGAAATTTGTCTTTAATGGTGAGTTTGTTGAGGGCACAGAAGTCAGGACACATGCACCAAGAACCTTCTTTCCTAAGGACCATGACCATAGGAGAAGAGTAGGGGCTCGTACTAGGGTGGATAACACTTGCCTTGAGCAATTCTTAAACAATTTTCTCAATTTCATTTTTTTGGAAAAAGGGGTGACGATAGGGACGAATATTGGGAGGAAGGCTTCCTAGGACAAGGGGAATGGAATGATCATGAACACCATGGGAAGGAGGGAGTCCCTGGGGAGTGGAAAAAACCACTTGATGTTTAGAGAGGATGGATTGGAGGTCCTACGACACAGAGGGTGTCTTAGTTTTTTGTATGGCATGGAGTTGGGAAATAATACCAGAATGACTTTTTTTTAGTAGCTTTTCCATGCAATGGGAACTGATGATGTCTGGGGAAATGACGGTGATGCCTTGGAACTTATATTGTTGGCCCTCCTGGTCGAATTGCATGGTTAATTACTTAAAATCCATGAGAATGGGACCCAAAGTCCTTATCCATTCTGCACCTAATACAATGTCACAACTGTCCATGTCGATAGAAAACATATGAGATTTCAGGTGGTCTTCACCAATTTGGAGACACACATTTTCACAACTCCCTCCACATTTCATGGACCCGCCATTGGCAATCATGATTTGAAAATTATTAACGGCACGGATATAGAAATTAGTTTCTTGGGAAATGTGGCGATAAATAAAATTATGGGTGCTTCCACTATCAACAAGAATGATGACTTTCCTATGCTTAATGTAACCAATTAGCTTGAGGGTTTGGGGAGTAGAGAAGCCAGTGAGAGCATTTATGGAAATGATCGGTTCTACTTCGGGAGGGTCTAAGGGAGGGGTCATGTCAGTGGGTTCAAGTGACATGGACACAAGGGGAGCCTCAACATCCTCTTCCAAAACATCCTTCGAGACGGCCATAAAAATATTTTGTTCCTTACATGTGTGCCCCAGAAAATATTTGTCATCACAATTATAACAAAGACCTTTGAGTTGGCATTCAACCATTTCAGCCTTGGTCAATTTCTGGATATTTAGTGGAGTAGAAGGAGGAGTGGGAGTGATCGGTTTAGTGCAAGGAATAAAGGAGGGTTTTTGGTTTTGAGAAAAGACAACATGTTGTGCTTCCTTAGCTCTTTTAGTAGAGTCCACCCAACTCTAAGGTTGATCCATGAAGACATGGGCATGAATCTCATCCTTGAGGCCACTGATAAAACATTCTCGGAAAAAAACATCAGACATGCCCTCTGTTCGAAAAGCCAGACACTCAAAAACAACTATAAAGTCTTACACTATGTCGGATTGTTTCAACTTTGTCAAATGACCTAAATGGTTAGTGTCCGTGTCAAAGCGTTCATAAAGCTATGCCACAAAGTGTGTCCAAGCCACATACCCTTGGCGGACATTTTCTGTCCATTGCCACCATTGCCAACGTTCTTGATCTAGATGGAGAGGCCAACTCATCTGTAATGCAATACAAAGAGAAATAATGTTCCATTCGAGTTACCCAGCCAGTGGGATCCGAACCATCAAATTTGGTCAAATACACACACGGAAGCCGTAGGTCACACTAAAAGTGATGGGGCTGAAAATTCTGGGAATGAGAGGAAGTTTCACCTTTGGTATGCAAAGGTGGGTCAAATGAGGGAAGATCTGCAAGGATATGCAGCTTGGCGCAAATCATCGTAGTGGCGGATTCAAGATGGGTATCAATGTCTTGTCTAAGGTCTTGTTTGAGTTCCTTGATTGTGACGGTGATGGAAGAATGCATGTTTTTATTGATGGCGGAAATATTGACATTGAGTTGTCTCACTTCTTGTTGGGTTTCTGTGAAATTAGAGTGCAAGGTATTGAAGGGAGCTTCTAAGTCTTGGCTACAGATATGGGCCATGGTGAAGAGGGAACACGAAAAGGGGCGGGTGGGACCACACAGAAAATGGGTTATGGGTGAAGTGTATCACAACAATTAACAATTAGGGCGACGAGTTGAATCCAATGAGGTAAAGCCAAAATAAGGGTGTTGGAATGGGGTTGGGTCCACGAGAATTTTTTTGCTGAAAAATGATAGGTATGACTGTGATAAGGGTGAAGAGAGAAATCTAACGGAATAGGTCTCAAATAATGGTGCCAATAGAATCCATATTTTATTTTTTTTAACTCCTATAGAGTTATACTCCGATCTGAAGAATATTGCAGTGATGAAATGCCCAAATTCTTAACAGAAAGAAATGTGTAGTCATTTTGTAGCCCAAATGCAGGCGACACAGTTGCGTGACAATAGATCTTGTTTGTTCTATTTTTGTTTCCGTCCCAAAGGTTAGGGTATTCAAAGGTTCTACAGACAAGGGTTTTCCTTGTGCTATAACTCTCTAATATACGTGTGGGGTCCAACAATATTACTCGGCCCAATATCTCAAGGCACAAACTAAGGAGGCTAGACCGTGCCCTTAGCTGTACTACCCGACTACCTAGGTACTAGAGAGTATCTTCTCGAGTGTTTTTATCGGTAACACTATAGTAGTCAAGTGACTGATCGATTTATCTATGCAGGGCTTCAAGAGATCTAGATCGATCTGTATACATGTGTTGTCTGATGCGCTACCACTCGAAGGGGTACCAACAGGGGTTACAAGGGTGGCCAACATAAGTGCACTTAAGTACCACTTGTATTTCCTGCGTGTATGAATCCCCGACCGCAGTTTTATGCGTGTAACGACAAATCTTTGTAGCTTAAAGACGTCGAAATACGTCTCTACCCTGAAAAAAAAAAAATTAACCCACATTTTTTTGCTGAGGAAGGTGCTCTGATACCACTTGTAATATTCCAGATATAAAATAGTATGCATAACAGAAATAATTAGCTAGAAATGGCAGATGAACAACAATATAACCAAAACAACACCACAATAATACCAAAATGATACCAGAATAACACCAAAAAGAGCACTTTGATTACTGAGAGAAATGTTCACTTGCCTCTTCGAGGGGGAAACCTCCAGTAGAGCAGAGCTCTATTACAATAATATCCAAGACAAACTTTTCATACCCTCGACTCCTATTTATACTAAATATGTCTATCAAAAGAACAATCTAGAGGAATATCCTTCTAGAAGCAGAAGCTTATATTAGGTCTTCTTACATTGGACTTATTCTTCCTTATTACTAGGCCTTATTAATATTGACCTTTATTACATGGAAATATATTATTCTACCTACGTGAGGGGTTAGGTCCCTAACAAAACTATGATAAACGACTTTATAAACTCAACTAAAACCTCAAAAAAGATATAGAGAACCCCACTTGGAAATATGTAGCAATTGCATCATAAATTTTAGAAAATAATTATCCATATGGTATAACGGATACAAAAAAGCTCAGAGAAAATCATTCATGTCAAAATATGGCATATGAATGTATATGGAAAACAATTTTTTTTAGGGTACCTGTAAAAAAAGTGGTAGAAATTGTGATAAGAAATGGAGCAGCCGCCCACAAAAAATCCTATCCACCGAACTTATTCACTCACATCAGATGATAGCAAAGGTCTTCTAAGAAAATGAAAATGACAAGGTGTGAGACCAAATAGAGAAAATCCAGAGAAAAAAGCGTGAGCCTAGACGGAGAAAAACCAGAGAAATTGTGTCTTGCAAAAGTGACACGGGCTTTGTCGCCTAAACACATCCCCTTGGAACTATGAAAATCACTCTGCAAATGCACATGTGATACGTGCAAACCTTCCACCATGCATGTTCGACTCTCAAAGACAACTAAAATGTAATTATATAGATACTTTATCTCGATTAATTTAATTAAACAACAATTTTAACTAAATCTTTGTGCTGCCATGTGCCTACCATGTTGTAAGCCTTGACATGTATAAGTCCTCTATAAGCAAACTTTGGAACCAATGCTTGTGAGCATTACCAAATTTGCAGGAATGGAGACAAGCTCTTCCCCCATCAACACTTCTGAAATTGATGAAAATCTTCATTGCTATGCCTTGGCGAGGTGATTTTGTTGTGTACAATTTTCTCTCCCCCCTCAACCTTTCTGTATATGGTTTTTTCTGTAAGGTGACGAGATGGAAAAGATGTGGGATGGGGTAGGTGAAATGAAACATGGCACATTGATATGGATAAGAGGAGGTAGGGTCCTGCTACATAAGTAGTCATAATGATCTAACTGAGACCCCCTTCTTTCTACCCTTCAAGGCATGAGTTCATGGGAAGACTTGGTGCTACCTAGACTACACATTGGCTATTTGAAAAGCTAAACTCCCTATACAATTTGTTTTGTTGTGGTAAATCGTTCAGTGAAATACAGATCAGACTAGTGCAAGGTCTATATCCTCTCAAGTTCGATTAGCCATTTCACAATATAGTAGAAACTTCTTGACAGAGTAACCAATCTACGTACAAACCGGAGAGGGAGCTTTCAACCTATATATGTATCTTCAAATCTCATGGGTACAAGGGTGAGAAATAAATTGAGGTTTGATTCCAACCCAAAACAGGTTGTAAAGTTGAACATAGTGGACTCACGCTTAGTGAATGCTCGTTGCTAGCTGGTATACATCCTGCTCGTCAACAAGGAAATCCCACAGTAGATCTTGTTTACCAAGAAAATGACCTTGATTATTAACCAATTGTACCACAATGGAAGGAATGCAGAAGGTCTTGAAGGGGGCAATAGCCCTTCCTGAGGTGGTTTGTGCAGAAGAAAGGCAAGTCGTAAGGAAGGAGAACATATGTGGGATGGAGGGTACCAACTGCGGTTAGGGTATGATCCTAAAGTTGTAGCAATAGACCAATGATTTGTATCATTATCCCTAACAAATACCAACAACTTGAAGAGAGGTGCCTTTCATTAGTTCTACTTTCCGATATGAACTCACTATGGTGCCACTCTCCCATCCATACACTAAATGAACTAAGAACGAATGATCACCAGGTTTGGCATTCCTTCGGTGTTAGTCTTCGATAATACTTCTTATTTCTCTTCATTGAAATTGCTTGATAAAGGAAAGCTTCAACACTAGGAAATTCCCTAAAACCGAAATTCCAAGGCAGACATAAGGAATTGATGGTAATTTTTTGTATTGAATGGAAATAGGACATGCGACTAGACTACTTATATTAGGGGATAGAAGAACTGATGGGATTCTTACTACTGGGAGGGCCCAGTCCGCCTGCAGTCTCACGTCTTTTTTTCTTTCCCCTCTTGAACAACGAGCGAAATGACGTACTGCATAACCGTACTCTAACTAACTGAAAGAAGAGAGATAGGTTGGGAACAAAAGATAGCTTCGGACAAAAGATAGCTTAGAGGAGCTTGTACGAATAATCTATGCTAGCTCCAAAGATGCTAAATAGAGGTGTAGCTATAAAGAGATGCTAGAGGAGGCACATATGTTAGAGGAGGCAGTAGGTGAGATCACAATTGGTGCCCCCTCTTTGAATTTGAGCAGGTGATTCAAGAAAAATAGAAAAGATGGATATTGAGGTGAAATAGTTGTTCTGAAGAGACTGACTGGAAATATGTCATTTTCAAAGGGGCTTTGCATTCAATTGGAAGGGGTAACAAGATTCATTGGAGTGGCTAGCAGAGTCGATGGTGCTTGAGGAAGATAAGTTTATGGAAACCTTCCATGAAGATGTGTTCATGTCTTTGTGTACAAATGCATAATGTAGCGTCCCAACGTGTGCCATGAGAAGCAAATATGGTATGTCTGAGCTCATGCCATGGTATGTCCGAGCTCATGCCAGCACTTGATTAACTTGTACTACTTGACCATAGTGGTTGCCACAAAGATGATGCTAATTTCCAGCAATTTGTATTGATTTTTAAATCGCTATTTTTCAAAGCATTTACTAGTACTAAATAAATAATATTCCTACTTGCAAACATTATAAATAGGAAGAAAATAGAAAGTTAATAATTATTTTTCAAAACATTTGCTAGTATTAAATAGCATTCCTACTTGGAAAACAATGAGTAGGAATGAAACTTACTTGCAAAAAGTAAACATTAACTAAAAATGAAACTTATTGACTAATCTCAAAACAGGGATCAATAAAGATTTAATAGATTCAAAACTTAGGTTATGTAAAGAGTCTATGAAGATAATGAAGATGTAATCAACTCAAAACTTAAGCTATGTAAACATTGAGAAAAAGAGCTAGACAATAAGAATTCTAACAAATTATTCAAACTTAAGCTATGTAAACATTGAGAAAAAGAGCTAGACAATAAGAATTCCAACAAATTAGTCAATAGTATGTTTAATAAAAACAATTAAAATACTATTAAAAAAAATTTACTTTTCCAACAAATTAGTCAATAGTATGTTTAATAAAAACAATTAAAATACTATTAAAAAAATTTTACTTTTCCAACATATTAGTCAATAATATGTTTAATAAAAACAATTAATTTTTTTTTTTAAAAGTCTAGTCTAAACATTTTACTTTTTGGTTTTTTTAGGTGATTTTTTTTGTTTGATTTTTGCTCAAAATTCAATGAAGAATGGTTGAATTTGCATATTTGAGTGGCTAAGTTTGTATAATAGCCCCAGAATTTTTTAGCAAGCTGAATCCATTTATACATTTAAACAATTTAAACAACAAAAAATAGAGATTTTGTCTAAATTTACATTATCCGCAAAAAAAAACAAAAAAAAAAACTTTCAGCCAAAGCCAAAAAAAAAACTATTCTACTTTTCCCATGTAAAACTTTGAAAAGCTGTCTAGTTACTCAAATCTGAAGATCAAACAATCCCTCACCAAATTTCTATTAAAATCAAAAAATTCCTCATCTATTTTAGTAAAATCAAACATTCATTTTAAAAAGCTGTCTAGTCAAAAGCAAAATAACTACTCAAATCTGCAAATCAAACAACTCCTCACCAGATTTCTAATAAAATCAAAAAAATTCCTCATCTATTTCTAGTAAAATCAAACGATTCCTCACCTGATTTCAAGTGAAAAAAAAAACACTACTCTGAAGATATCTATCTCTAGCATCTATAATGGTCGCCCTACTAAAAACCGTATTTGCTGATGTCATTACAGAATGAAACCTTTTACGTTAATCGAGATTCCAGAGTCACTGATGTTTCGTGAACTGTGCACAATATGCAAAGTTTTTATATATTAAAAAGTATAAAAAGGTGAATAATCATTACTAAATTGATAAGTGGGCTCTCTTGATTTTGAAAGTGACACGTAAAGTGGAACCGTAGGATGTTGAAACCATCGGCTGGTAATTGGAAACCATGGTGTACCCAAAAACCTTCTATGCTGAGTAAACCATGGTCTACCCAAAGAAAGTTAAGCCCCCAGTTTTGAGGAAGCAAAACCACGTGCGCTATCGCCACACTGCTTCTTCCTCTTTATAGCTCTCACACATCTACGGATTCTTGAATTCACATATGCGATTATGTCAAAAAGTCTTCTTCATTTATCAAATTATTTCTATTTCTATCTTCTTCCACATAAATCGAATTTCAGAGCCGAGAAAGCAGAGGCACCATACGGAGAATGAAGCGGAGCAAGGCATATGCGAGCGGCGTACCTGTCGTTATGTTATGTAACCGTAGTTATCAAGCAGGAGAGCCTCCGGCTATGGAAACTGCTATCGGGGCGATGGCGGCCTTGTATGGAAGAATGGAAATGGGCGCGTTGAGATCCAAGGAGTGGGCGTGCAATGCGTCGAGGATAGCCACCACTGCAAGCGCGTGGCATGCTGCCGTGCTTCCCACTCGGAGATCAACACCTCCACCTCCGCCTTCTTCCCCCATCACCACCACCACGAGATCACATTCCCAGTGTGGACTGCAACAGAGGAGGGCCGTTGACGGCAACCACACGCCTGCAATGGCGATGACTTTGAGCTGCTGGGTACCTACCTAATTCTTATCTCTTTCGTTCCCAACATTGTTATTTCATTTTCACTACCAACTTCACCAACAAGGACGCCGCTATTTCACTACCGAGAAATGCGCAGATCTGGTTGCGTGGAGTAAAACTGGTAATTTTTAGGCCCATCGGCCTAAAAGAAATATCTGAAATTGTAAATTCTTGTGAAAAAACGAATATCTGGACAGTTCTTCAGATACATTTATATTTTCATCGCATCGGAGTTGTACCGTTCATACATCCCGAATACAACACAGATGATTTCTCGTGTCGAGAATGTACATTTTATATTTGTACACAGTAAATTCAACCAGATGCTTTAAATGGTCAATTTCCATCGTAATTTATATTAACCAGATGCTTTAAATGGTCAATTTCCATTAAATTTTACAGTGCAGTTAATATTGACATTAAGAATCGTATTTATCCTATATATTTTAAAACAGCCATTTAAACGCGCCTTGAAATATTGAAAATCAATGATGCCCAGAGGGAGCAATATGTGGCGGTGAGATTTGAAGCCGTCCTTTTCGAAATGATTAATTTTTAACCAAGACACCCCGACTTGAACTGGATTCCTAATTAAGGATTAGCCATATGTAAAGTTTATAATAACCTTGCCACATTGCATGTCCTTGGAGGGGTCTTGTTTCTCGACCTTGGGTTTCAGTTCTCATCTCGGGAGTCGGAACAATGCGAGGAGAGGATAGAGAAATCAACAGAGACTCTGATAAGAATGTGAGGAGAGGACAGAGAAATCAGCAGACTCTGATAAGAGAAGAGGAACAATGTGAGGAAAGGACAGAGAAATCAAAGGCAAAATACTCTTCCCTAAAAGAAGAGACACAATGTGAGAAGAGTACAGAGAAACTCTTCTCTTCCGGGTCATGTTGTGTGTTTTTTTTTCCCAGAAAATCAACCTACAAGGTCTCTATCTAGCCATGAAGGCTTTAATTTTTAATTTCCCATATACTAGTAAATACCTAAGGGGGACATGAATCATTGAATAAGTTATATTATTTTTTGATAGCTATAGAACATTCTCCCTATTGAGCTACTTATAACATGGAATGCTTAATAGTTTTTATTACCTAGAGAGTTGTGTATAACATGGATTGTTGGGAATAGTTCAACAATAGTTTTTATTATTTTTTGATAGCTATAGAACTTGTAAATTTTATTCAATAAACTTAATACATATATTAACTAATTTATAAAAAAATATAAAAGGATAAACCATGAATTCAAAAGTGGAGATTAGAAAGGAAGCAACTTTTGAATGATGCATCAAATAATAACTTAGGGGTAGTAGGTGTGGAGAAGGGGTTGTTATCTATAATCTATAAGGAGAAAAAGAAATTAAAGTATGCACTAAGATTGGGGCAATTGAACCAATGATGAGATGGAAGTGATAGTTGTAAGGTCTTTGGTTAGAAGGGTGTAGACACTCTCACTTAAGTCTTCAAGGAGATGAAACTTGGGGTTGCCTTGGTGCTCAAGTGTTGCACTGGTTGGGTAAGTGGGCATCTTGGGTGCGTGAACACATCAAGGGGCTTACCCAACCATGAGGACAAGCACGAGAAGGGGCACACCAAAGATGTTGGGGTGCATCAACATGAGGAACACATTGGTCCCAAGGGAAATGATGCTTAACAAACACATGAGTTCATTTGGGTGCATTGCGTTTGTGAAGGGGCACAACGATTCATTTGGGTGTGTTGGTCTGCGAAGGGACGCGACACACTCAAAGAACATGACAGTTCATGATGGTGACCTTTGGAGTCCATATAAGAGAACAAACAACCAAGGAATGAATATTTGAACAACAAGGAGAATAAGATCAACTTTGTGATTTTGAGGTAGACTTGGACGAAGAGGGGCGAGCTCCCTTAAGGAGCCTAGTCACTCTACATGGGAGGACTTGTGTTGCCTTGAAGTAATTCTGTGGATAGAGTTGGAGTGACCTTCTTTGGGCTAAGTTTAGGGAAGTCTTGTCGTATGTCTGAGTGAGGCAGCTATGAGGCAGAACCACAACTCTATGCAAATTCTTGTGACAGAGAAGAGACGATGATGCATCTTTGGGGTGCTTTGTAGGAATTGTGAAAGTTGTTGTGACAAACAAGTCTTGGTGTGATGAATCTGTGAATGAGTGTCCTTGTGAGGTGAGGCGAGGTGAGTCATCTGACTCTACCCAAGTTGTAAAGTGAACCGATAGTGCTAATATTGTAATTGTTTTGCAATAGTAAAACTTAGTCGAGTGTTAGGCAAGTTTTATGTCGCCCTCACTATATTTGTGTCTCTTGTTTGTTTTACATGTGTTCTCTTCATTTCATGGATGTATGCTTAAGTGACTAAGTGTGAAGTTGTTAACAAATTGTCTAAGTATATAAGAGAATTGCACTAGAGTAGCAGTGTGACTTGCCTGTAGCCTAGAATGAAGTATGGGTATGCTCTAAGTGAAGAGGCGTAGTTCTAACAAAGTATCCTTAGTGTTTCCAAGCAACCAAGTGAGAAACGTCGCGGTGTCACACTCCCTTAAAAGGTGTGTGATCACAAGATTCGGGCAAGCACACCGTGAGGACATGAAAATAGCAATTTATCAAGGTCTAATTGCATTGAAGGAAAAACGTCTTCGCTAAGTGAAGATGGCCGGGGACTCCTTCATTATATTTGGTTATTCTTGATTAACAATTCAATGTATAATTTTCTTATTATACTATTGACAATGTTATTAGTATGATTATTTTTACCCATTTCAATGGGTATGTAAATAAGATCTCTATCGATAAAGGTGCGTCAAATTCTATTTGGAAATGAAAATCTAGAAATTTCCAAATCCTCCATCTATCAATGAAAATGTTCAAGAATATGCAAAACATTTTAGAGAAGAACTTGTCAATGAAGTAGGACATAGAAGAAATTGTAGCTCATGATGAGAATTAGCCCTTACTAAAATCGCAAGGAAGAAAAGTTCAAAAATATATGGCCAAACATAGACATTACAAAGGAAGAAAAGTTCAAAGAACATGTGGCCAAACATAGACATTAGATCTGCAACATAGAATCAAAATTGATGAAAAATTATAGTCTTAATACCCAAGCCTTTAGGAAATCCACTCAACAATTCTATGAAATCAATCCACTTCCAAAAGTCAAAGCCTATGGGAAGGCATAACCAATTTATACAAAAGATAAACAAGATATGGAGGCAACACTAGATTAATTATTGAACCTTAATGTGGTTAGACCATCAACATTGGATTTCAAAAAATTAATGTAAACAAATACATGGAACAATCATTGTCAACATTATGTGCTTCCTCTTTATTGGCATCCAAGGAGGAATGTTATTGTTGATAACAAAAATAGGCCACACTGAGTAAATAGACCTAATCTTTTTTAATGGATTAACATCGTCAACTGCCAATGAAAGCCTAACATTACTAGGTTCATCTTTAAATTATGTTCATTTTTCCTCAATTTCCATAAATGCATAACCATCTGCAGGCGTTCGAAGAACACCATCTCCACTTACGTTCCATGCATGGTAATCCATAAACTGTGATATTCTTTCGCACCTGAACAATCGTTGCAAACTTGGAATTATGGGAATGTGACGAAGAACCTCTCGAGAGACCCTTTTTGTTACTTGATCGATTCGATATCTACTGATATGACATAATTGCAAACATTTTGTTTTCAATGCATGTTATCCATAATATATAATATGATCATTATGATGTGCATCTACAGTGTGATATTCCATTCCAACATCTTTCATAATGATATGTAAATCTCAATATGTGAGGTAAAATATTTGACGATGGTAACAAAAATTCACCTAACAATCTATAACATAAAAAATAACTAGTTAATATAACGAATATTAATCATAAATATTGCATCATTATTTTACACATTAATTAACACTAAAAATAATAGAAAAAAAAACAACCTTTATGTACATGTGATGAAACATATTACCTACCTTAGGATCTATGTCATACAAGTGTTCGACAAATTATTCATAACCTTTAAGTTCACCAGCAACAATGTAGCAGAGAGAAGATTTTCTCTTCAGCCTTTATAAAGTCGTTTATTTTCTTTTTCTATCAGAGGTTCATCATAAATACTAACATTGTCCCCATCCTCATCCGACTAAGAGAACAAGTCTTGGATCATTTGATTTGTCCCATCATCTTGAACTATGTTATTATTTTCATCTTCTTCCATGGGATCATTAACTTGATCTTCCTTATTCGCTTCATGTTCATCGACTTGTATATCATCATTTCTACTACTACTTGGTGCATTCTGCAGAAAGTTAGGGGGCAATTCTAACTTTATAATTACAAACAATCATGCAAAATTAGTGTGTATAACAAATATTAAAATAATATAAAAATTTATAAAGACAATCAATATAAAGACAAATGATGAATATATATCTAATTCACACCAGACAATATTCATTTGATCCCCCATCAATGTGTCCCTATCTCATACAATATATTTTAGTTGTTGCTATTAAAATTCTTACGAGACGTGCAGTACAACATCTTTTGTAAGGGCAATTACATTAACCGTCACCCTTCTCACCCTCTTTATTTTTTTTCCTACCTCTAATATTTTCTAACATTCTTCCCTACTATACTACAATGATGATTATCTTATAAAATTGAGTGATGTAATAGAATATCTATTATATTTTTCTAACGCAAATGACATATAAAAATAAATCTATTTTTCAGTTGAAAATAAAACCTTATACCCTTTCTAAACCGTCGTTGTTATAGCAAAACTGTCGCAACATCTCTAAAATGCAACATATTTATAATTTTTGGTCATTGGAATTTCGACGATAGTTGACCAAGTCAATGTTGACTTTGTCAAACAGTGAGTGATCGTTTGAAGAGAGCAACGATTAACAATAGTATTGTCGATATTGAGACAAATATAGAGGTTCGTCGCAATAAATACACATTTTCCTAGACATCTCAAGTGCGACGAACGTTCATTTCTGTCTCAAGTCCGACGAATTCGGGCGGGATTGAAAAAAAATTGAAAATTTGAAATATTTATCTTCTATTTTTTCATAGTACAACCAATTTTGTCTCTACGTCAGAATTAGTTCGTCAGAAATGTATGAATATGTAGTAGTGACTCTACCCACATTTGCAACTATGGAGTTGTCTCAACAATTTCTACCCAACCATAGCTAGAAGTTGTTCCTCTTTCTGTTACAACTATATTGTTGTAGGGTTTTTGCACAAATCTACTTTTCTCTTGAAGTCCACATCATTTTCTCTTTCTGCATCAATCTTATTTTTGCTTGCATTTTTATGTCATGGAGTCAAAATAATATTCTCTTTTCATTGGTCATCTTTTTGATTAATCATGAATCTTCTAATGCATTACCTACATAAAATAGTTTTTTGTAGGAAGGACGTCTCCATCCAATAAGACACCTACAATCTTCTTCATTCACCTTCTTACAAAACATGTGTCTTGTACAATATCCAACAAGACCACTGAAGTTTTACATTGATGTAACGTCAGATACTTGCAAGAAAAAACAAAAAACTTGCCTATTTGTTGGAATGGTTAGTTCCAACCTAGACTAATTTTTTGTGCAAATAATAACCTAACTTTTTTTTTCATCCAGACTTACGATAATGACATTTGACTATGAATCTCTCACCTTGCTTTGTCTTCCAGACTCATAACTTTGACAATTTAACTTTTTTCACTAACAAATTCTTATGCAGTGACTTGACCATCTAAACTTGGGTGTTGGGTGCCACCGATCATGCACCATTTCTTACATTAATAACTTCTTTGAAATTCGAATTTGTCTCCATTTTTTACATTCATTTCATTACACAAGCAAGACTTAATTTTTTATCCACACATGGACTTGACTTTGACATTACTATTGGGTATGTGTTATATTCTTTGCATGTGTGTGTGTGGGCGTGTCAGATTCGACAACTGCATCAGACGATCCCTCGTAGTAGTGCTCTATTTGTGTCGTGTGCGCTGGGTGATTTCCTAGGGGGGTCCTGGGGGGGCAAGTATGCCGCCCCCTGGTTACGCGCAGTGTTCGGGGCAGCGCCCTGAAATTTTATTTTTTTGCGGTTTTTGCTATTTTTAGCGGATTTTGCTATTTTTAGCAATTTACTAAAAATAATCCCGGTTTTAGGGATTAGGGTTTTGGTATCTACGAAATACCTAAAAAAATTGTATATATTGTATAGTGAATGGTGAAATTCGATATAATGAATATAAGAAAGGTTTTCTCGGTTGAGGGTTTCTGGTATAAAATCTTTGTGTACTCTATGTATGAGCCATTGATTAAATTATGTTTTGCTTAAGACTCTATATGCATTGCTTTACTTCATAGGTTTAAAACTTATATGTGGTATTAGAGCATGTTTTTGGCTTCAGAGGGACGTTTTTGTTGTTGAGGGTTTGGCTCGGTCTTAATAGATCAAGTTTATCTTGGGTCTGTGATAAACCTGGGTTTAGTGGGAGCTTTTGCAGTGGTGATTTGAGTGCAGAAAGAGGAATGGTGAGTTCTTATAGAATCGAGATAGAGAAGTTCAACGGTAAAAACTTTGAGCTATGGAAGTTGAAGATGGAGGACCTTCTTGTAGACAAATAACAATGGATCGATGTGGATCCTGGTACACAACCTACTAGTACGCATCCTACTGGCACATAGACGACTGATACACAACCTACTAGTGCACAAACTACTATTACACCACCTACTGGTATGTCGAAGGAAGATTGAGAAAAGTTGGACAGGAGAGCAAGGAGTACTATTAGACTCTGCCTGGCAGATTCGATGTTGTTGAATGTCTTAGGAGAATCTACAGCCAAGGAACTATGGGATAAGTTGGGGAATTTGTATCAATCAAAGTCCTTGGTAAACAAGTTGTTTATTCAAAATAAGTTGTATCATCTTAGGATGGAAGATGGAGATTCTGTGACAGAACATCTAAATGCCTTTAATACTCTGGTAAGTCAACTTGGCTCTGTTAATATTACGATTGCAGAGGAAGATAAGTGTATTACTTTGTTATGTTCTTTGCCAAACTCTTGGGATAATGAGCTATGTTCTTTGCCAAACTCTTGGGATAATTCTAGTTGTAGCAATAGGTGGTAAAATTACCACTCCACCTACATTGAAGTATGAGGATGTAATCCTTGTTATCTGAAGAAATGAGGCTTAAAAGCATGGATGGTCACAAGACGATGTTTATTTGTAAAGAGGGAGTACCCAAGACAAAGAACCTCGGTAAGCCTCAAGATACAAACGCGTGTAGATCTAAGTCTCCGTGAAAATCTTTGAGGAAATGTTAGCGAAACAGTGGCATTATAAGAAAGATTGCAAGTCTAAGAAGGTTGAAAACCAAAGATCTCTGATAGTACCTCTTCCACAGGAGGCGAAAACCTCCACCTAAGAAGGAGGTGATGTTTACATGGCATCTACAAGTACACATGCAGACCGTGATGTATGGTTGATAGACTCCAAAATATGCAACATATGACTCCTCACGTGGAGTGGTTCTATGAATATGAAAAAAAAATATGATGGTGGGATGTATTCCTAGGAGATGACCTCGATATAAAAATTTGGGACGTGGAAGAGTTAAGTTGCCGCTAAAAAGATGGAAGGATTAGAACCTCCTCGGGTTTTGCACATTCCAAAGCTACAGCCGTAATCTCAATATCCCAGGAAGCAAGATGGAAGATGTAGGAGCGGATACCGATTTGGAAAGGCACTTGCAAGATGGTACGAGGGAGAAATGGTGTTGATGAGGGGAGTTCGTGGAACTCCACAAGTTGTTGAAGCACTTATACTAATGGTGCAACAATTATGTTGTCCCCGAAAGGCATAAATGAAAGAGACAAGACCAATAATGTCCCCGCAAGTTAATTCATGTTGTGGCATCAAAAATCGTAAGGCTATTCAAGAAAATTTATCTCAACAATTGCCTGGTGAAAAGGTATGACAAGATATGTCTAATTTAAAATTTTGATTTTTGCGAACATTGCATATATGGTACACATCGAAAAAGGTTCTCATGGTGCTACAAGAGCAAAGGGGATCTAGAGTTGATATACGTTGATGTGTTTTAACTGCTCTTGTTCCATCCCCTAGGTAACCAGGTATTATGTTTTTATTCATAGATGATTTTTCATGAACACATGGATTTATTATTTTCTTAGAAAGAAATCACAGGTATTTGATAAATTTAAAGAGTTTACAATGGTAGAAAATTAGACGAGAAGAAAATAAAGGTATTGAGAACGTATAATGGTGCCTGACCAGAGACATGAATTAAGAATTGCGTAAGAAGTGTGGTATAGCAGCAGCAAAAGACTACCCATACACTCCTTAGTAGGAATGGAGTTGCAAAAGGATGAACATGGTGACATTGATGGAAAAACAAGGAGCATGCTTAGTGGTGTCGAATTAGGACAAGTATTAAATTTTGTATGCAGGCAATGGGTACAACATGTTACCTAGTCCATTGATCACCCTCATCGCCGCTGGATGATAAAACTCCACATGAGTATGGTTTGGAAAGAAACCTCTTCAACATCTTAGAGTGTTTGTTGTGGGATGCTTATGTACATGTTCAAAGGAAAATAGAAGTAAGTCGATAAAAGGATGAAAAGTGTATCTTTTATTGGTTATAAAGATGGTGTGAAATGTTATAAGCTTTGGAACCCAAAACCAAGAAAATTGTTTACAAATGTAGATGTTGTTTTCGAGAGGTAAAAGATGTGTCCAAACAGTAGTCTCTAGCAACGCAAGATGAACCTGCACAGTTAGAGCTTGAGTTGGAAGATGTAAAATCTTAATCATCTAAAAGAAGAGGAAGCAAAAGAAGAAGAAGAATAACCTCATACCCCAAAGATGGAGAAGATCAATGAGAGATGAAGGCAAACTTTAAAATGTATAGTCCACCTGATTTTCATTCCAATTTTGCTTTTTCTATTATTGATGACGATCCTAACTCCGTTCTGGGAAGTGAATCTGTGAGGATAGTAAACACTCGAAGAAGGCCATGGTTGAATAAATGATAGCCTTGATAAATGAGGCATGGGATATAGTTGAGTTTCCAACCGGAAGAAAATAAGTTGGTAGCAAATGGTTATTCAAGAAGAAGTTTAATGCACAAGGTAAAGTGGAGAAATACAAAGCTCCTCGGTAGTAGCAAAAGGTTATTCCCGTGTAGAGGAATTGACATTGGTGAGGATTTTTCTCCTGCTTCTAAGTTAACTTCTATTAGATTTATTTTATATACATCAAGTTGCTTTTTGATCTTGAAGTGGAATATATGGATATGAAGACAACATTCCCACATGGGGATCTCGAAGAAGAAATATACATGAAGTTTTAAGGATTTGTAGTGAAGAGGAAGAAAGAGCTAGTTCCAAGCTAAAGAAGTCACTATATGGTCTCGAAGTAATCACCTAGGATGTGGTAACACCAAAAGTTTGACACATACATCCTTGGATTGGGATTTGTAAGAAGCTAGGTTGATCACTGTATATTCCAAGTGTGTTGGTAATCACTTCATTTATGTAGTGTTGTATGTTGATGACATGTTGTTGGTAGGAAACAACACATGGATGTTATCAAGGAGGTGAAATCGCATATCTAAATTTGACATGAAGGATCTCTTGGTGGCTACTAACTCGTGATTCTGAATGGATATTAAAAGATATCGTGCAAACAGAAACTCTAGTTGAATCGTAGAAAATATGTTGAGATGATATTGCAAAGGTTTAATATGCATGAAGTAAACCAATCAAGGTTCCTATTCTAATAGGTAAAGTTATTTGTAAATCAATGTCCCAAGACACAGAAGAAGAAGAGGACCCATATTCCATATGCCAAGCAGTAGCTGGTATTTGATGTATGCAATGGTTTGTACTAGACCCATTGCACATGCAAAGGGGAGTTTTGAGCGTAAAGGCAAAACCAAAGAAGCCAGGGAAGGAGCATTGGACAACAGTAAAGAGGGTCTTCAGGTATATTCGTGGCACTACCAGTTATGGATTGTGCTACCAAGGAAGACCGGGATTGGACAGAGTGGTGGACATACATGGCTTTGTTGATGCAGACTGGGCTAGAGATCTGGATCGTAGAATATCTACAAGTGGGTATGTGTTTAACCTATTTGAAGGAGCAATCAGTTGGATGAGAAAAAGACAAGTTGTAGTGGCACTCTCAACTATAGGAACTGAATACATGGAAGCCACTCATGCAAGCAAGGAAGCAGTATGGTTACAAAGATTGTGTTCAAGTATTGGGTTGGTACAACAAGCAATGAGATTAGATTGTGACAGTCGGAATGCAACCTTCCTAGCAAAGAACCCAACTTATCATTCGAAGACAAATCATATTGATGTTCAGTATCACTTTGTGAAAGACATGGTTGAGGAAAAGAAGGCGTTGTTGGAAAAGTTTGACACTTTGAAGAATGTTGCAGATTCATTGACAAAGTCGATAAGCACATAAAAGCTCTCCTGGTGTAGAGTAACAATGAGAACTGTTGACTATATAATATTGAGCCCCCTGGATGCAAAGAAAACAACAAGTGGGAGAATGTTGGGTATGTGTTATATTTTTTGCATGTGTGTGTGCGAGCGCATCAGATTCAACAACTGTGTATGACGATCCCTTGTAGTAGTGTTTTGTTTATGTTGTGTGTGTCGGGCGCTTTCTTAGGGGGGGAAGGTATGCCTTCTCCTGGTTATGTGCAGCATTTGGCACCGGGCGTAGGCTGGGGTTCGGGGCAGCGCCCCGAAAAAAAAAATTTGGATGGTTTTTGCTATTTTTAGCGGTGTACTAAAAATAATCCTGGTTTTAGGGATTAGGGTTTTGGTATCTATGGAATACCTAAAAACATTGTATATTTTGTATAGTGAATGGTGAAATCCAATATAATGAATATAAGAAAGGTTTTCCCGGTTGAGAGTTTCCGGTATAAAATCTCTGTGTACTCTGTGTATGAGCCATTGATTAAATTCTATTTTGTTTAAGAATCTATATGCATTGCTTTACTTCATAGGTTTAAAACTTATAATTACTTTTACTCAATTGAATTGACTCTTAACTTTAACTCCACTTCAATAATTTAACTTAACTGGGGCATTGGCTCCTTAAATCGACTTAAACTTTTAAACTTTTACATCACTCTTTGACTACTACATAACTTCTACATTTTACATCAATACTAAAATTTATGTCGTGCATCTCATTAAAAGATCAATCGTTTACTACATGTTGAATGGAATTTATTCCTATAACTGTTGAATGGCCTGTTGAATCTCTCAACTTGCTTTGTCTTCCAGGCTCATAAATTTGACAATTTAACTTCTCTCACTAACAAATTCTTATGCAGTGACTTGACCATCTAAACTTGGGTGCCGGGTGCCACCGATCATGCAATATTTTTCACATTAATGACTTAAATTCAAATTTGTCTCTATTTTTTACATTCATTTCAATACACAAGCAAGACTTCATTTTTTATCCACACCTAGACTTGACTTTGACATTACTTTTACTCAATTGAATTGACTCTTAACTTTGACTCCACTTCAATAATTAAACTTAACTGAGGCATTGGCTCCTTAAATCGACTTAAACTTTTAAACTTTTACATCACTCTTTGACTACTACATAACTTCTACATATTACATCAATACTGAAATTTATGTCATGCATCTCATTCAAATATCAATCGTTTACTACATGTTGAATGGAAGTTATTCCTATAACTGTTGAATGGCTTGTAACCCCGCAACTTTTACCTTTGCTAATACAACCTCATTCAAGCATAACAAACTTGTGTACACCTTCACAGAAACACTTAGTAATGATAAAGTTCATTCATTGATGGTTATAATTGTACATTGATGATGCATTTTGTGCTTTTTGTGTTATGGCACGTAGGAGTAACTTGTGCTCATGGTTCCAAATACCATTCCCGACTAAATCCCTCTACAAAATCAGCTATGTAAACAAAAATTGTTTCTTCAGTTTGCAGGTCCAGACTTTGCATTCCATCTCTGAGATGTATCATGTCTTCCTTTCCTTAGAGCGTGCAACTATCTAACGATTGGAAAACATTATTTTGACATATTTAGGATCCATCTATTCTCTTGCATATTGCGAATAATGCCAAAATATCTCTTTAAACACTGGATCTTTCATTAATTATGATGTTTATTCATTGAACTAACAGACTCCTTATGATTCATTCTCCATAGTATTCAAAATGCGCATTTTCATTTTCTATGCATCTGAAGGTCTTCATATATAAAGAAAACTATTATCATTTGTAGATTTATGCATTAATAAGAATATCCCTCATTTGCTTCAAACAGGGTCAAACTTTGCTTTGTGGTATCTAGTGAAGAATTATGTCTCCAACAAGATTTGCTTGAAGCGATCAAGTCCGTCCATTTTTCTTCTCCACAATAGCTTTAATCTCAAGCCTTTTATAAATAGCATGTTGGACACATTTTCTATTTTTTTCTAATGAAACCCTAGCTAACTGACTAGTTCCATGGTGACCTTGTTTTATTTGCATGGAAACATGTGAAACTAAGATCAATTAGTATCAAATGGTCATGATTTCATCTTTGGGTCCAAATAATACAATATCAAACAAAGAGTGAAAAAAAAATCTCAAGCTTATGGAATGAAAGAATCTTCAAGGAAAAGAAACTTGAAACCAAATTCCTTAGTAAAACCAATATCTGCATCACTGTGATCACTAATTCTCCCAGCTACATCTCCAACATAAAATATTATTCCATGAAGATTTCTGTAACACACCCACTACAACAACCTAGATTTTTCGTCTTTTCTTCGAGGGACAGAATCCCCGAATTTCTATGGGGCCTAGCGCAAACCATCCCTTCCCTTATCCTCCTCCATGTGATTGTTGGCTATGACCACAGGCCTTACCAAAAAGGTGCTTCCAGCTTTCGTGTTTCGGGATTTCTATGTGCGAGCTCTCCCCAGCTCCTTGTCCCTTGAAATGTCAAAACCCGAAATGGGGTTAACGAGCTCATTGGCTCCCCTTTTTCCTACTCCATACGACCACCTCAGTGAACACACACTAACACCAAATGGCGCTACCGGAACTCGACTTTCGAGATTCTTGTTGCAAGAAACCTTTGTTCCTTCAATCCCCGAAACCCAAAAGCTCGGTATCATCCGAATCTATGGTCCATATCATCGACCTGATCAACGGCCCAGATTAAATCCCGACATTCTACCTTTCGGGATTCTGGCGGGGTCTTCACTCCTATTTCCCCAATCTCCAGAACCCCGACGACTTTAGATCTTCACCACGCGTCCTCTACAAATAGACAGTCCATATTCTTTCAGGACCTGAAATGTCGATTCCTGAGTTTAGACCCTTGATGAACTGCTAGTGCCTACCTCCTCCTTCTACCACATGACCCTGTCCTATGACCTAGGGCTCATCCATAGAGTGCATCGAGGTTTTGTATACCGGGATTTCGCGACCTGTGAAGACAAGGGGTCTTGCCCTCTGGTTTCCCGGATGTTGAAATGCCGAAACTTATTCACACTAAACCAGCTCATCCATAGAGCATGTCGGGGTTTTGTATACCGGGAATTCGCGACTTGCAAAGACGAGGGGTCTTGCCCTCTAGTTTCCTAGATGCTGAAACGTCGAAAGTTATTCACACTAAACTGATGGTCCAGATCACTCATGGATCAACGACCACAATCACATCATGATTTTTTGAATCGTGAGTTCATGTGGTCTTACCCTTTAACCACTCCAGGTCGTGAGTCAGCGAAATGCTACCCAATTGCCACGTGTCCTATGCTGATGGACAGTTCTGAATACTTCGGGACTTTCAGGACTTCGTCGAGTCCACTCTCCTGCCTATGTAAGGGTTAAGATCGACGGTCAATAGAGCTCTGATAGATCCTTGGATCTATGGTCCTGGATCCCATCGCTACTTGTGAAGGTTGAAGGGGTCGAGCTATTAACGCCTGCGCTCCTCCTCTAGTTCCATCGGTCTTAACAAATCTAGGGTATTTTCGAAAGGATTTCGACTATTCGTCTATCAAACAATGAGGTATTCTCTTTTGGTAATTGGACTCGCTATCCTTTCTGAGCTTGATTCACAAGATTCAACCTCTTGGGGCTTTGAACTCCCATGACTTCGAAACCTGAGAGAACTACTCTTTCTTGTACAAGGTTTCCAGACCCAGGTCATCTAGACCTTTAGATGATTCTTGGGTAATTATCCCTAGGCTTGGTGACCTGACTCAGATGCCTTCCTAATTCACTGATCTATGAACTCTGTGAGTGGGGTAAAGTAAACTCGTGGGTTTTCTATAACGATAGTCTTTTCAAGGAACTCACTCCGACTCTGAAATGTGAGGAAACTCCCTTGAAAAAAGGTGCCTCTGGGAAATTAAACCAGGACAGAGCGCGAGTCAAGTAGATGGGACAATTCTCAAGAGAACGGACTCGTATTCTGAACTTATTCATTCTATACATAAATCGATTATGGTCATATATAAGTATAAGCATGCATCCATTACTCCCAATCAAAACACAAGGCAATCACTTTTATATAGAAACCATTTATGAGCGTATAAACATGAGCATGCATCCAGGGTATTCAATTCAAAATACAAGACATAAACACTTATCTAAAACACTAGACGTGACACAACTGCTGAGAAGGGTGCTCATTTCCACCCAACTGTAGGCTCAATGACTCCAAACAGATTTACCACTAGCCACCCCTGAGCTAGACCACGATGCTTGAGATTGGGTATCCTACTTCCAGCTCAACGGAAGTCAACGACGAAGGTTACTCTCCTCCTCCTCTGTTCAGAACTTATTTCCAGAGTTCCTCCCAGTTCTCTTCCATGATCCCCATCTTGCGTGTTCTCCCTCGGTTCTCTTCCCCACACTTCCTTTCTTGCCTTTTCTACAAGATTGTGTGTGGCATGAATTCCCCCATCCGTGGTCAAGTCTAAGAGTTTCTACAGATGGGCGGTTCGCCCCCATCCCCTCATTAACTCTTAAGGAGCCTCCCCACCTACCATCCAGACGAGTAATTCATTCTAGGGTTAGAGAGTTGCTTTTGGTCTTTGAGCAAGTAAAAGCCAGTATGGTATTGGTTCGGTGGAAGTTAACGCAACCATTCCAGGTCCCTTCCACCACCTCTCATTATCCATTGTGGTCTCTTTTAGCACATCCCCTCCAAGCATTCATGCAACTCATATTCATAACATAATTTACATTCATCGACCTTTTATAGGAAGGTCCGTCAAATTAAATATTCACATCTTTGAGTTTGCCATAGTTCTTGGCCAATATAGTTATTTTTACAGACTGGGGGAAACAGGGTGCTACAATTCCCTCCCCCTTAAAGGAACATTGTCCTTGATGTTCTATCTATCAGTATGACATGTATGTACAGAAGTAAACAAAATCGAATATGTCCATTTCATGGCATCTTCCATTTCCCACGTAGCCTCATCTGGGCAAAAATGTTTCCACTGCACCTTGACCTGTGCAATGGTTCGGTTCCTAAGTGGGGTTTCCTTTCTGTCCAGTATGCATTGAGGTTCTGGCAGGTATTTTCCCTCCGGTTCCACCTGGATCACAGACCAGTCAATTATATGATTAGAATCATGTACATATTTCTTCAATAATGAAACATGGAAAACATTATGTGCTTTTATTGTGGGAGAAAGTGCTAGTCTATAGGCTACAGGTCCCACTCTATCTAGAACTTCAAAGGGTCCACAATACTGAGGTGTCAACTTGGCACAAGCTCCCATCCTCAGGGAACTCTTCCTGGGCCTAACTCTGAGATATACGTGGTCTCCCGTCTTGAATTCTCTTGGAGTTCTCTTTCGGTCGGCGTAACTTTTCTGTTTGTTCTGAGCGACCTTTAGATTTTGCTTTATCTGAGTCACTTGTTGTTTCATTTCTTTCAACATGTCAGGTCCAATAGTAATTCTGTTCATGGGATTAATCCAACTGACTGGAGTGTTTCATGGTCTACCATAGAGAACTTCAAAAGGGCTCATCTTCAGGGATTCTTGGTAGCCATTGTTGTAGGCGAATTCCACCAGTGGCAGGTAATCTTCCCACTTTTTGGGTTGATGCATTACATGCATCCTTAGCATGTCTTCTAATATTTGGTTCACTCTTTCTGTCTGTCCATCGATTTGAGGATGATAGGCTGTGCTAAACAGTAATTTGGTCTCCAGACCAACCATCAAGGATTTCCAAAAGTTGGAAGTAAATTCCGTGTCTCTGTCAGACATGATCTCTTTAGGCATACCATGTAGTCTGAATATCTCCTTCATGAATATGTTGGTGATGTCTATTGCCTTGCAAGTCGACTTGATGGGGATAAAATGAGCAAACTTGCTTAGTTTATCCACCACTACCATGATGGTGTCATTCTGTTTGGTCGATGTTGGTAATCCGGTGATGAAATCCATGGAAATGGTTTCTCATTTCCATTCTAGGATTGGTAGAGGTTGTAATAATCCTCCTGGGTGTCGGTGTTCTGCTTTAACCTGTTGGCATTCTATGCATTTGGCTAAGTACTCAGCTATGTCTTTCTTCAATCCAGGCCAATAGAATTGTTTCCTAGTGGCCGTGATCATCTTCTGGTATCCTGGATGACTAGTACATAGTATTTTATGTAGTTCATTCATTATGAACCTCTTCAAGTCGTCACAATCTGGAATATACAATCTATTTCTGTGAGTTAGAAGGCCTCCATCTATCATCTGGTAGCCTTCATGCTTTATCCCTGTGGGTTATTTCTCTAGTTACAAGGTCACGGTCTGGAAGAATGTGTTTGTTTCTTGTGCATTCTTAACTCTTTCCCTGATGTTGGTCTCGCAGGTGCTCACCGCTGCCAAATGAATTGTTTTCATACTTCTGCTAAGGGCATTAGCCACCTTATTTTTCTTTCCCTTGATATGTTTGATTTCGAAATCAAACTCACTAAGAAGGGCCATCCACCTAGCTTGTCTAGCATTGAGTTTTGGTTGGTCAAACATATGTCGCAATCCACAGTGGTCTGTCATGAGTACGAATTTCCTTCCCAGGAGGTAATGCCTCCACATTTTCAAGGCATGCACTATGGCAGCCAACTCTCGATCATGGGTCACATAGTTGGCTTTGTGCTCATTCAATTTTCAGGATTCATAGCAGACTACACTTCCCTCTTGCATAAGGACTCCCCCGAGCCCTTCCTTACAGGCATCTGTGCACATGAGGAAGTCATTTTCGGGATCAACGATCTTCATCACAGGTGCATGGGTCAGAAGGTGTTTCAGGGATTGAAATATTTCTTCACATTCTTGTGTCCACTTGAATTTAGCTCCCTTCTTCCGGAGGACAGTGATTGGACAACCAATCTTGGAGAATCCTTTTATAAATCTCCTATAGTATTCTGCTAAGCCCATAAAGGATCTGATATCTAAAACGTCCTTTGGGGTAGGCCATTCCATGATAGACCGGATCTTGTCAGGGTCTACTGCTACTCCTTTTTCAGATATGACATGGCCCAAGTAATGTATTTTCTTCTGGAAAAAGTCGCACTTGTTAAATTTGGCATAGAGTTGATGTTCTCTTAGCACTTGAAGCACAAGTCTAAGATGTTCCTCATGTTCCTCTCTATTCTTGGAGTAAATTAATATGTCATCAATAAAAACCATTACAAATTTGTCTAGGAATTTGCTGAGCACATTGTTCATCAAGCACATAAAAGTGGCAGGGGCATTGGTTAATCCAAATGGTACTACCACTAACTCATAGTTACCATATCTCGTCCTGAAGGCAGTTTTGTGGATGTCTTCACCCTTGATTCGGACTTGATGGTATCCAGATCTCAAGTCAATCTTTGAGAAGATGGAAGCACCTCCCAATTGATCGAACAAGTCATCAATCTGGGGTAAGGGATACTTGTTCTTTATGGTTACCTTATTGAGCTGTCTATAATCTATGCACAGTTAGAGGGTACCATCTTTCTTCTTCACAAATAGAATTGGTGCTCCCCATGGGGAAATGCTAGGCCGGATATAGCCATTGTCCATCATTTCTTTTAGTTGTAATTTAAGCTCAACTAGCTCGAGTGTGCTCATCCTGTAGGGTGTCCTAGACACGGGCACTACTCTTGGTGCAAGTTCTATTGAGAAATCAATGTCCCTTCTCGGAGGTAAACCTGGTACCTCTTCCAGAAACACATCTCTATATTCTCTTAGTGTGGGGTGGTCTTCGAGGATTGGTTTGTCATCTTCAATTGATTCCAACACATGTATCGCATATAGTGGACATCCCTTTCTGCAATACTTTCTCATTTGAAGGGTTGATATTCATCTCAGTAAGACAGGTTTTTGGATCCCTTCAAGGGTTATCCTTCTTCCTTCTTCACTTACACATTCTAAGGTTTTATGGTAACAATCCAGTTTGGCTTTATATGTGGCTAGCCAGTCCATACCAATCAACAGGTCATACGATTCTAGGGGTAGTATGTTAAGGGTTGTTTGGGTGGGGAATTCACCCACAGTGAACTGGCAAGCTAGTATGACCTCCGCTACCTTTCTTTTGGTGCCAGTGGCTAACTGTACCAACCATGGCTTGGCGTGGTTATGTGGTTGTAATTTACACTTATCAACATCCTTAGGAGATATATAACTCAAATTTGAACCAAGGTCAACTAGAATAGACACTAGATGGTTGGTGACCATACCTTCCATCTCCACCACTGAAAATTGGTGGTCATCTTGTTTATTATCCATGGCTGCATAAATTTGCATTATACTCCTAGCCACGTCATTGACGGTGGTAGCTTCTTGAATGTTGTAAATTTTCCAGCTGTTCTGTTGCCGGTGCGGGCAGTCCCTCAGTAGATGTTCTTCTCCACAACCCCAACATTTCAAGGGTTCTCTCTTTGGGTTATCAATCTTTCCTGGGGTAGATCCAAAAGGTTTATTTCCTCTCTGGGAGGGGAAATTCTGTTGGTGTACACTTCGGGTTGGAAAGCTCATCCTTGAGTCCTTTTTATAGTTTTTAAATATTGGGGATTTAAACTCCTTTTTCTAGAATCCTGAACTATTCTTCTGCTTCCAGCCTTCACGAGGTTCTGTCCGATGCCCAAGCTGTTCATAACAATATCTTGCCTTTCGGATAGTGTCTTCTAGGGTATTTGGCTCGTCAAACTCAATCTTGTTCTGATAGTTCTTAGGTAGTCCACTAATGAATCGTTGCACCTTTGCCTTTTCTGCTTTTATATAGGGTACATAACTCAACAAATCGAGGAATCTACTGACATATTCCTCTATGGTGAGTTGCCTCAGCTTGGGTTCATAGAATTCTTTAGTCTTTTCGTGGAAATACTTTTTCAACAGATACTTCTTCCTAAAGTATTTCTCAAACCGTTCCCAAGATAGGTCTTCTTCGTGAATCCCTTTTACATTCTTAAGGTCTTCCCACCAAATGGAAGCCTTCCC
>SNQJ01S0048540.1:57836-69911 GCA_010110895.2 Picea sitchensis
ATAACTCCCTAACTATCTCCTATGATATCTCCACAAGATCTCCATGATTCTCTCAACAATATTCATCCCTACATTTACTCATTACTCTCAATCTCTCATTCCTACTTAGACTTTCTAGAATAAGTCTACATTATTACAATCTCAATCATATTATTTCATTAAACATTACAAATAGGAATGTTCCATCTTTCATGAGAAATCTTCATTAAACCAATCCCTTCTCTCTTTTAGGTTTTGTACCTTATTTTCTTTTTTTCTTTATCTTCAGTTTTACACGGTCTTTGGTATTCATCATTATCGATTTTCTTCCAGTACATGCAAAACATAAACATTGTTGAAGTCCATATAAGAGTATCCATCCACCAAAATACATGGGTCACCAACGGCTGTATCCATCGGTTCTCTAGGAAACTCTTTCTCGTACATGGTTCATCAACCATTCTTCCATTGTAAGTTTTTATTCCTATACCTGTTACTCCCATTCTGTCACCATTTCCATCCTCACCCTGATTTTCTAGTTCACTTGTAACCCTACGGTCGATGCTTCTACATCACCAAGAAAACTAGATGGCTGGAATTTTTCAGTGAATACGACTTTGACATCAAGTACATCAAGGGAAAAGAGAATAAAGTGGTTGATGCATTGAACATAAGGGTGCATGAAATTCATACTACAATGATTAGTATGTGTAGGACAGATTTAAAAAACAAAATTTTAGAGGTTGTAACATCATACCAACATTATGTGCAAGTTAAAGGAAGCTTGTAGTAGAATAATATGCAACAAAAATACGAAGGTTAAAAATTGGAAGAGGATGGAATCTTCTTGTTCAAAAACATAATTTATGTTCCCAATTCTCAAGAATTGAGAATTTTTATTTTAAAAGGTATACACAATGTGCCATATGTTGGATGCCCAAGATACTAGAAAACTATTATAGCTGTAAGAGGCCAGTATTTTTGGGCTGGTATGAAGAGAGATTTGACTGATTATTTATCTAGATGCATGGAATGTCAGAAAGTAAAGGTTTAACATAGACACCCAGTGGGATTGCTACAATCATTTCCCATTCCTAAATGGAAATGGGAAGTTGTTACTATTGATTTTATTACCAAATTGTCCATGATAGTGAGGCAACATGATTCCATCATGGTAGTGGTGGAAAAGCTTACAAAAAATGTGCATTTCATTCACATAAAAGTAACTAATAAGGAAGTCAATATTGCATAAATTTATATGAAAGAAATTGCTAGGCTACATGGTATGCCTAAGGAAATAGGGTCAAGCCAAAATCCCAAGTTCACTTCCAATTTTTGGAAGAGGTTGTTTAAAGGATTTGGGACCAATTTGAATTTCAGTACAGCATATCACCTAGAGTCAGATGAACGGACATAGAGGATTAACTGGATAATTGAATATGTGTTGATGATGCATGTAATGGACAAGCCTTCTAAGTGGGAGGACTATCTCCATTTAGTTGAATTTTCTTACCAAAATGAGTATCAAGAATAATTGAAGATGATCCTATCTGAAGCCTTGCATGGAAGAAAATGCAACATGCCAATAAGTTGGGATAAACCAGCGGATAGATTTGTTATTGGGCCAGGATTGTTAAGGAAATGGAAGAGTAGATGGTAAAGATCAGGTAGAATTTGAAAGTTGCACAAGATAGGAAAAAGAGCTATGCTGATAAAGAAAGAACACATAGAGAATTCAAAGTGGGAGAGCATGTGTTTGTAAAGGTTAAAGCTAAGAGGAGATCGGTAAGATTGTGAAGTTTCCCAAAATTGGCAGCGAGATACTATGGGTAGTTTGGAGTCCTAAAAAGAATAGGCCTAGTTGCATACATGCTTGTATTACTTGCATCCATGAGAATTCATAACATGTTCCATGTGTCTTTATTAAAGAAACATGTATTTGATCCTAACCATGTGAATGATTGAATTGTGATCCAGGTGGAACATGAAGGGGACTTTCAGGTGGAGCCAATGCACATAATGGAATAGAAATTCAAAGTTCTTAGGAACAAATACATTGGCCTAGTAAAGTTTCAATGGACCTGCTACAGTCCTAAGCCACATGGGAGCATGAAGAGGCCATGCAGGAGGAGTACCTGCAATTTTGCAAGTTTTGAAGAAAGTTGAATGTGCATTGTACATAAGTGTATGAAGAATCCATTTTCGCAGCTAAAGTTCCTTAAGCTACAACTCAAAGAATTCTTGTTCGATCGATGTTGGACCCCATTTATTAGGTTTTATAGGTTAAGGGGAACAAGAGTTCCTGGTTGGAATTGTTGTGCAAGTCATCAAGTTACAGAAGTATCAAGTATTTTGATGTAAAACTTTTATGTATGTAATTATGTAAGATTGTACAATGATATACATTGAGGATAGTGCAATTATAGGGGGAGAGGAATGTAACATCCCCATTTTTAATCCATAGTTTAGCGATGTATAATGTAAGTATAATGTATGGCTATAGGTCAAGTGATGAAATATGTAAACTTTGTATAACATAAATAAAATGTATTGACAGTTGTACACGAACATGAACATAGACATGGGGGATAAGTTTCCATAAGAGAGGGGTTTCAAATGGGGTATTACCCATGTCTATTAAACCCAAACCATCTTTCTAAATTATCTTTTCAGTGAACCTTCTATTTTTTTTTTAGTTTTCCCAAACCCCAATCATTGAATACATATAAGAGGGTTGGTATGTGAAGTCACTTCACATAGTTATTGAGAGCATGGTATGAGTACAAGAAAGCATGAGGGAAGTGTGAGATTCATGTAAATCCTTTGGGAAAGAGCGAGAGTCAAGCAAGCATGGGAAGAGAAGGAAATTTGTGTGGGAAAGGTGAGTAGTTTTTGTATGCAGATTTTTAGGCAGCAAGAGAGTTTTGAGTGTTGAAGCTTGAAGACAACCATAGTGTACAAGCATAGCAGCTGGTTGGAGATTTGAATTCATGGGGAAATAGGTTGAAGGCATGTGAGTAATATTATGAGCACGAAAGTGTAAAAGTGAGCAAGTAAGTTTATGTTGGGATAATTCTTGCGCAGTTGTAGGTTCCTAGAGTCCCCAACAAAGATATTTCCTATCCAACATGTGCCAAATCCCTAGAGGGAAGTGGAATATCATGAGGGACTACATGGAAGAGAAAGAGATTACATTCCTCGGGTTGTGCAAGTTGAGGGGGAAGAGAGTTGGTGGATTGGAAATGGTGTGGAAATTAATTGTTGAGAGGGGGAAAATAGCCAACCTTAGGAACCACCGTCTCTTGTGGATTCAAAGCCCCATATCAAGGGTGACTTTATATTGAGAACTAGAGAATCAAGTCTATAGTTGGGTGGAATATTTGTCCTATACATCAAGTTGCATATTTTTTAAGATACATGTTTTTATTTGCTATGTTTATTTATGTTAAATGTTAAGATACATTGTTATGTATTTCACTTCAAGTCTTAGCTTATTTATTGTTCCCTATTGTAGGTAAATGACACATTGTGGATTTTATGTTTCATGTGATGGAATATTATTCTATATGTTTAATTGTTGTTGTCCATTTTTTTTATTAATTGTTTTTATGCTTTTAATTGTTACAGATAGTTGCATGAGCTTATATGTTATGTTGTGCATTGTTTCCGCATTTAAAATTGGTATCATAGTTTTTATTGGTAGTTTTTAGTAGTAGTGTGACTTAGCTTGGATGCTAGGTACATTACAAGTTTCCACTAGATCCAAAAACAAAATTAAATCCACAAAAATCATTTGCAACATTGATGAGTCCTATAGAGATCTAATATTGCCAACAAGAAATCGATGATTTTCTGTAAAAGGGACTTATAGAACCATCTAAGAGTCCATTGACTTGCAAAGGATTCTATGTCAAAAAGAATTTTGAACAAAAACGTGGCCATACAAGATTGGTAATTAGTTACAAAACATTGCAGAATATCATGTATCCTTTGCCTAGCAAATCTGTTATCTTGCAAAAAATTAAAGATTGTACAATTTTTAGTAATTTTGATTTAAATCAAGATTTTACCAAATAACAATTTAGCCAAAGGACATGTACAATATAACAATTATTGTGCCTCATTGTCATTATCAATGGAAGGTAATTCTCCTTAGCCTCAAGAATGCCCCCTTCTGAATTCCAGGAGAGGATGGAAGACATCTTTAGAGATTCCTTGGTTGATTGTTTATATTGATGATTTGTTGATATGTTCCAAGAACCTCTAGGAGTATTTAAAATATCTACAGGTATTTTATAAATGGGTTGTTGCACATGATCTTTATTTACACTACAAGGAAAACACCTTATAGCTGAGGTTTTTAGCGTTACGATATTGGGAATTTTTTTCAAAAAACAAATATGTTATTTGTAGTAGAGGTTTTAACAAATGTTCCATATAACTAAAAAGAATTGGGTGAGAAGAGTTTTTTTTCTTAAGTGTTTGTATTGGTCAAACACATCGGCGTAGTGTTGAATAACCTGCACCGATGTATACACAAAACTAAAAAGCATCGGTGCTCTTATAATTATTATGCATTAGTTCCACCTTTTTGTTGTATGCATCCTTGGTGTTTTTTGGGTTTATGTACACAACAATATGTATTGTTTTTTGTATGTAGCACCAGTGCTCGTACAAATACTATGCACCAGGTTGTTCTTTTTGTTTTATGGAACACCGATGTTTGTATAATTTGTATGCATCGATGCCTATATTACCATGTGCACCAGAGGGAAGAGAAATTTTGAATATTTGAGGTGAGATGTCAATGTCATTCTTTATTACTAAGAACCAGTGTGTATATTATATGTAAAACATTAGTGCATATATTATATGTAAAGCATCAATGTGTATTGCAAGCACACCAAAATATTTTGAAACAATAAATATAATCGTGTGTTATGTTGTTTAAAACAACAATGTTTTTTTACATTTTTTAGCACCGATGCTTAAATATAATTAATAGGCATCGATGGATATAACTCATAAAAATGCACCATTTTCTATATTATGGTACACACCATTTAATGAGTTTAAAAGAATACACTACACCAATATGTATATCTTTTAATTAATTTTTCTTTTTTTACAAATTTTCAATTAATCATCTCAAAATCAATTATTTTTTGTAATAATATCGATTTTTATATTTTTGTTATCGCATTTTGATTTAATAATAGATTTAATGTGTTATCCAACGAACTACACTTTTGTTATTTGTAACAATGTAAATCATCCATATATTAATTAATCAACAATGCAACATTTTACAACATTCGACAATGCAATAAAACAATAAACTCATTTTATTATATATGAATAAGAGACCCATCATGGTCTGAGATCTATTCATCGTTTTACTCTATGCAAAATGGAAAAAAGCACAAGGAGAAATGGATTTACAGTGGAATTTTTGAAACATTTTTACAAGATAGTCAAAAAGGATTCGGTGAAGGTAGTAAGAGAATCTGAAAGAAGTGGCAAGGTGATCAATTCGTTCAATTCCACCTTTCTATTCCTAATACCTAGAAAACAAATTAACAATGATTCCTTTGGGGAATATCAACCGATTTCCTATTATAACATGATTTACAAACTAATTTCAAAAGTGATCGCTAAGCACCTGAAACCTTTGTTGAACGAATTCATAGGAGAAGAACAATTCGATTTTCTACAAAATAGGTAGATACAGGATGCAATGGTGGTGGCCCAGGAGACATTCCACTAAGTGAAAAAAAGAATATAAAAGCAACAATCCTGAAACTAGACGTGTCCAAAGCCTATGACATGGTCAACTGGACTTTTCTTATATTGACATTGATCCAACTAGGTCTAAACTTAAGATCGTTGAACTAGATCATGGGATTCCTGCAGAGTGCTTCTTTTGTAGTCTTTATTAATGGAGCTCCATCACGTTTAGTTAAAGCCTCATGAGGCCTCATACAAGAATGTTCATTATCTCCCTTCTTTTTTTTTATCATTGCGAAAGCCTTGAGTGGGTTACTGAAGGAAGCAAGGCAACAATGGGCCCTCATAGGAGTGGAGGTGTTAGAAAGGGAGGAGGTAGCGCATCTCCAATTCATCGATGATATATTCTTCAGTATAAAGGGTACTAATCGTGACACAAAGGCCTTGAAGGATAGTCTAGACCTCTTATGCAAAGCAACGGGGATGTCCATAAATATGGACAAATATTGCATCATCCTAAACCACTTCTTGGAACTAGAATCCAACTCGATTCTGTCTCTCCTTCATACCCCTTTAAAACCTTTGAATGAAGGATTCAAATATCTTGGATTTTACCTCAAAATTGTTAGTTATAGAAAAAAGAACTGGGACTAACTCATCCATAAAATAGAAGAAAAAATAGCAATATGGGTAAACATGCTTTTATCCAGAGGGGGCAGAATAATATTGTTGAAAGCAGTAGTCCAAGGCATTCCAGTATATTGGAATTCAATAGCGGTTATACCCAAGACGGTTTTAACCAAAATATGGAAACTGAGCTTCCAATTCCTGTGGTCGGGTAAAAACAAAGGACCTCACCTCGCCAAATGGCCTGTGATCACCTCTCCAAAAGAGTATGGAGCCTAGGGGATAAAAGAAATACACAATTTCACTCGAGCCTTGGCAGGGAGAGATCTTTGGATATTAACTATGGAAGAATCATTGTGGGTCAATGTAATTTCATGAAAATACTTCCCTAATATGCCCATCTGTGATTGGTTCCATTCTCCCTAAAAATATGCAAAAGGATCCATAGTGTGGAAAGCACTGGTAAATGCCTTCCCATTGGTGGGTAATTGGACAGTATGGAAGATAGGAAATGGCATAAGTATTTGAATCAAGAAGGATCCTCAGTTGGGAGCTAGTAATAGTTATTCCCTCTTCGCTCCCCTAATCCAATTTTTAAGGGAGCATTCAATTATAAGCCTAAATGATGCAAAGGTTGGATCCCCCCAACCAAGAGGTCAAAAATGGATGGATCTCATCGGTCTCCTTAGATCTTCTGGAGGATCTAGAAGAGGAATTGAACTCTTACATTGGTAAATTATTCCAAAACTATATCTCGATAGAAGAAGAGACGAAGGATTCTCAGGTGTGGTCGAAAAATCCAAAGAATGAATATTTCACAGTGAAATTAGGCTACAATGTCTGGTTCGAAGAAAAATTTAATGACACAAAAAAATGGTGGTAGGGATTGCTGTGGAAACTCAGATCCCCAGCAAGATGCAAAATCACGCTTTGGTCAACCCTTAATGATAAATTACTTACATGAGAAAATGGAACTAAATGGGGTTGGTGCAGACCCAACTGGTGTCCTTTATGCAAAGCTAAATCTAAATGTTTGTCTCATTTATTCATCCTTTGTTCTTATGCATCCCAGGTGTTCAAGATAGTCAAAGAAAATCTCTAGGCCAAGGCAGATTGGAATAAAAACAACCTAGAAGAGTGCATCAAAGACTGATTGCAGGATAGATCGGTGAGACTGTATGTAAGACTCCCGAGCATCCTTATCACTAATCTATGGTGGGACTGAAATAAACGCATCTTTAAAGATAAATTGATGCCCTCAGAGGTGTTAGCATCCCTCACCATCAGTCAAGATGAATAATTCAAAGAAAAGTCGAAAGAGAAAAAACTGTGGATCCTGGTTCTACCTGACATAAATTATGAGACATTGTGGGGATATTTTGATGGTGCCAGCCAAGGGCACCCACCTATGTGTGGATTTGGGGTGGTTCTTTTCATCAATCATAATCATTATATTCACATAAGATATGCTCCAAGTTCAGGGACAAACAATAGGACATAATTCATAGCCCTGTGGACCTTGCTCGAGACCACCAAAAAAAGGACGTCAGGAAGCTACAAGTGATGGGAGATTCAAAGCTAGTGATAGATTGGGCAAGAGGTAAAAAATCATCCCAAGACATTTGCCTATCCACTATCTTTAGATACATCAAGGTAGCATTCTAGTCCTTTGAATGGATTTCTTTTTCATAGATTCTTCGAGAATTGAACACAAAGGAGTATGAATTATCCGAAGAATCTCTAAGCCTACTAGTGGGAGCCTTTGGATACTACAAATTTCTCAAAGGAGAAGAAACAAAAGCTATGGAATTCTGTCTTTACTTTGAATCATGGCACTGACAATATTTTTGTTTCTATTTTTGTTGAAAAAAAGGGAATGTTGTAATTATTGTAATGTTGTATAGAAGTTGTAATGACATGTATTAGATAATGGACTAGACCCCTCTCAGGGGTGTCTGAAATTTTTGGACAAGAAGCTAAGTTACAGGTTCGTAAAGGCTCTTTTACTCAACCAAAACATGTATTTCACTTTTTGGTGATAAAATAAGAATTGTTTTCCCTCGAAAGAAAAAGACCCATCATCATACAAAATGGGACAACGTAAAGGTCCACAATAATCAAAATGCAACCATTATTTAATTGTCACACTTATTATTAACATGTCCTTATGCAATTGGGACAATATGTCGAGTACATTAAATAAAATCCTTGATTTTCAAGGACAAATATTCTAAAACATACAACTTGGAGTAACATTCAATTATATTGATTGTCATTCATGAACTGCTATCATGACTTGAGTTGTTTGTTTGCCTCATTTCTTCATCACTTGTAGGCGATGTTGTACTTTGGTTATTTAACCTAATGTTTTCTTGATCTGGCTGTTTTTTATGTTCCACCTTTTCATCTTCCATCTACAAACATAGAAACAAAGAGTAAAAATTATATTTACATTTATATATAATAGAATATACATGATTCCATAAATAAAAAAACGTACCATAATAGTGAGTGTTTCATAACAATACATGTTTTTTGGAAGCCATGATGCATGCCATCTCTCAAAATCTCTTCATTTGGCACTCCATTTTTTTTTTTTCCTGAATATTTAATACACCATGGTAAAACACAATTGATATAATTAATAAGAATTTTGTCTAATTGTTCTACAAAATGATTTTTTTTTATCAAAATCATCCAACATCACTATTTTTTGTTGTTCAAAATCCATCTCTAAATAAAAAATGAATTCAACATGTTAATATAACCATATAAATTTACACTAATAACTACTTTTTATTGTTCAAAATCCATTTTTTATACTCTAAACCTTCTGCCTTTTAACTTTTACTTTTACTTTTACTTTTACCTATTTGATGATGTCATTATAACTTTTATCCCACAACCATATTTGATGATGTCATTACAACAAAAACCTTTTTAACCTAATCAAGATTCAAGAGTCACTAAAGTTTCGTGCACTGTGCACGATATGGAAAGTTTTTATATATTAAAAATATATATAAAAGTGAATAAATTGACAAGTGGGCATTCTTGATTTTGAAAGTGACACGTAAATTAGAACCGTAGAATGTTGATACCATCGGCTGGTAATTGGAAACCATGGTCTACCCAAAAAACTTTCAACGCTGAGTAAACCATGCTCTACCCAAAGAAAGTTAAGCCCCCAGTTTTGAGGAGCAAAACCACGTGCGCTATCGCCACACTGCTTCTTCCTCTTTATAGCTATCACACATATCTAGAATCTTCTATTCACATATGCGATTCTGTCAAACAGTCGCCTTCATTTATCAAATTATTTCTATCTCTATCTTCTTGCACATAAATCGAATTTCAGAGCCGAGAAAAGCAGAGGCACCATAAGGAGAATGAAGCGGAGCAAGGCATATGTGAGCGGTGTATCTGTCGTTATGTTATGTAATCGTAGTTATCAAGCAGGAGAGCCTCCGGCCATGGAAATTACTATCGGGGCGATGGCGGCCTGGTCTGGAAGAACGGAAATGGGCGCGTTGAGATCCAAGGAGTGGGCGTGCAATGCGTCGAGGATAGCCACCACTGCAAGCGCGTGGCATGCTGCTGTGCTTCCCACACGGAGATCAACACCTCCACCTCCGCCTCCTTCCCCCATCACCACCACGAGATCACATTCCCAGTGTGGACTGCAACAGAGGAGGGCCGTTCATGGCGACCACACGCCTGCAATGGCGATGACTTTGAGCTGCTGGGTACCTACCTAATTCTTATCTCCTTCGTTCCCAACATTGTTATTTCATTTTCACTACCAACTTCACCAACAAAGACGCCGCTATTTCACTACCGAGAAATGCGCAGATCTGGTTGCGTGGAGTAAAACTGGTAATTTTTAGGCCCATCGGCCTAAAAGAAATATCTGAAATTGTAAATTCTTGTGAAAAAACGAATATCTCGACAGTTCTTCAAATACATGTATATTTTCATCGCATCGTAGTTGTACTGTGAATACATCCCGAATACAACACAGATGATTTCTCGTGTTGAGAATGTACATTTTATATTTGTACACAGTAAATTCAACCAGATGCTTTTAATGGTCAATTTCCATCGTGATTTATATTAACCAGATGCTTTAAATGGTCAATTTCCATTAAATTTTACAGTGCATTTAATATTGACATTAAGAATTGTATTTATCCTATATATTTTAAAAACACTTTATTTTAAAACAGCCATTTAAACGCACCTTGAAATATTGAAAATCAATGATATGTGGGGGTGAGCCCGGAGATTTGAAGCAGTCCTTTTCGAAATGATTAATTTTTAACCAAGACACCCCACTTGTACTGGATTCTTAATTAAGGATTATTCATTTGTAAAGTTTAGTTTATGAATAAGAATAACCTTGCCACATTGCATTCTTAATTAAATATGTAAAGTTTATGAATAAGAATAACCTTGCCACATTGCATGTTCTTGGAGGGGTCTTGTTTCTCAAACAATATTCAGCTTGCTACACAGCATTGACCACCCAGAGCAAAAAGTTCAGATGAAAAGTGGTAAATTTGGATCAAAGCAGTGGTAAATTTGGATAAAGTGAAAAGTTCGGAAGTGGAAGACAAAATTGCTTGGGGGTTGACCGCTAAATTTCATTGGATCTACAATGTATGTTATACTTGTTAAAGCGCTCATTGCATCATTTACAAGGTGTGTTAAAGTGCTCATTGCATCTACAATATAAGAGAGAGGAGGGGTACAATATAAGAGAGAGGAGGGGTCTTGTTTCTCAACAATATTCAGCTTGCTACACAACATTGACTCAGAGTAAAAGGTTTGGATGGAAAGTGGTAAATTTGGATCAAAGTGAAAAGTAAATTTGAATCAAAACGAAAAGTTCGGAGGTGGAAGACAAAATTGGTTAGTGACAAAATTGATAAAGGGTTAACCCCTAAATTTCATTGGATCTACCATGTATGTTATACTTGTTACCATGTATGTTATACTTGTTAAAGCGCTCATTGCATCATCTACAAGGTGTGTTAAAGTGCTCATTGCATCTACAATATACAAGGTGTGTTAAAGTGCTCATTGCATCTACAATATAAGAGAGAAGAACTCAACATAGTGACGTCCTCCAAAGGTTCATTGCATCTACAATATAAGAGAGAAGAACTCAACATAGTGACGTCCTCCAAAGGTTGGGGGAGTTGGATGATAAGTGTGAAAACATTATTATTAGAGGAGGTCGACACTGATGAGGTAAGAGAAGATGGAAACACAACATAATGACTTCCTCCAAAGGTTATGGCATTTGGATCATAAGTGTGAAAACATTATTAATGCCATTGGGAGGGTTAGATGTTGGTAGTGATGAGTAAAAAAAAATAGAAACGTCACAATGATAAGAGAAGAGGAACAACGTGAGGAGAGGATAGAGAAATCAACATAGACTTTGATAAGAATCTGAGGAGAGGACAAAGAAATCAGCATAGACTCTGATAAGAGGAACAATGTAAGGGAGGATAGAGAAATCAACATACACTTTGATAAGAATGTGAGGGAGGATAAAAAAATTAACATAGACTTTGATAAGAATGTGAGGAGAGGACAGAGAAATCAAAAGGAAAAGACTCTTCTTTAAAGAGAAGAGGCACAATGTGAGAAGAGAACAAAGAAATAAGAGGTGGAGACTCTTCTCTTCTCTAAGAAAAGAAGAGGCACAATGTGAGAAGAGGACAAAGAAATAAG
>SNQJ01S0048541.1:8374-22653 GCA_010110895.2 Picea sitchensis
GGGGGGCCTCTCAAGGGTCTTTACTGCTTGGTCCCAGACCAAGAACCCCAGTCATCTACTAGGGACCCTTACAAGGGTGTTTTTCCATGGCACTGACTGTTTGGTCCCAGACCAAGAACCCCAGGAGTACATTGGGGGCCCTAGATCTTGGCTAGGGTCTTTGCCATCCTCCCGAAGAATGGCTCTTGCAGCTGCTTTAAATTTAACAACCTACTTGAGGATGTTACACCACCAGTTCATGCTTTTGTTGCATCTTCTAACATTCCTGGTCCACCATCATCTATTCATGATGTAGAGTTGCAATATGCAAATGATGAGGCTGTAGACCCATTTCATGATATGTCATTAGAAGTTAAAACTACTCTACATTATCATATTAGAAGAGTGGTCATTGATGAGACACTCATTTTTGTATTTACTATTTAGTATTATGATTATCCTTTTTGTATAAGCAAGATGCATCATTTCAGTGTTCAGATTTATAAATGATTTCAGTTCTAATGTTGTGATTCATGATGTTTTGATTCTTAACTTTGGATATATATTTTTCAAATTTAAAAATTATTATTAAATATTTTTGTACTTGACATATCCTTGCTGTATCCGGATCCTGTCTTTTCAAAAATCTGGCAGATCTGGATCCGTATCCGTATCCTGGTAACCTAGCTTAATGGTGCCTCCTTAACCATCTGTTGGTGCCGCCCTTGATTGCTGCCTCACTTTGTCTGCTAGCAACCCTAAAACCATTCCTGATGGGGCTGTTCTGGAACTACTGGTTTTGAAGCAGATTTTCTGTGGGCTGAAATTATTAAGGCTGTTTGGGGTTTCTTTTCCAGCCCTAGGTTGGACAGAGTTGTTTTGCTTTCAGCCCTATTAATTGACAGTGGCATGATCCTTAGATTCTCAGCCTGCTGATTTGGTTTCTAATTTACTATCCTAAAAGTTCTTGGGATGATGAGATCTACCGTGAGGGTTTGATCCATGATCCATTAAGCTTTTTCTGAGCATACATTGAGGAAGGTAACAACAACATATCAGGTAATTTTGTTCTTTGTTTCAGTCAAGGAAATATTCAGGTCTATGTTATGCTACTTACTGATTTATGCTATTAGATTATGCATCAGAAATTGTAATGTCTTGTTGATCCTAAATTACAGTAGCTAATGTTTGGAAATTAAAATAAAAATATTTTTGTTCTAGCTTGCTACTGTTTTTGCCCTTAAATTCTAACAATTGGAGGCATCAAAATTCCTTGAAAATAAGCGTGACGAAAATGATGAAGTCCTGGATGAAAAGAACATCAGTACTCGAAGATAAAGTTACAAGCAGCATTTAGTGAGATGGAAAGAGAAAGGACTCGAGGAGGCAACATGGGTTTCAGAGGCAGAATATAAAAGGCTTTCAATGTTTTGATTCACAGTCAACTAGAAGTTCTACATAGTGAGCAGGATGCTGGCAAATTTTATCGAGGAGAGAATGATACAAGAGAACATTGGACCTAGTTGAAATAAATCACATGAGTACACTTGGCAAACTAAGAATAAATTGGTTGCATGAGATAGCTATTGGTTGCATGAATAGAAGGTTAAGGAATTGTTACCTGAAATCTGTGGGCTTGTCTGGCCAAAGCGGCATCATCTCTTGGAGAGGTTTGCAGGAGTAGCGGATGAAGTCTCTCCAGTTGAGGATTTTATCTTCTTTAACATTGAAACTGGTGGCGTAGCGCATCAGACATTTGGGGTCCGTAGAGAAGTAGCGCATCTTCTCCTCCGTCGGCAAGTGGAGAAACTCTCGCCCCACTCTCATCATTTCTGCCATGGCGGACTCCGGAACGCCATGATTCTTCACCTGAAACCCCACAATCATTAATCTTCAAGTCAAAAAAACAAAGCAATAGAGGACCTGGAAAGGCATTACCAGAAAAAATCCCCATTGTCGGCATGCTTGGCCGATGGCCTCCACCACTGCGCCTCTGCCTTCGACATCACCCTGAAGGTAAGCGAGATCGATTAAAGGCAGTTCATCCTCGTGTTGATGAGAATCCAACAACACAGGGCGCTCCTCGAGGGGTCTTATGTAAATGTCAGGGACGGCATGAATGCCAACATCTACCAGGGCTTTCACTCCCTTGTAATGATCAGGATATCTTTCGTCTTCATTATTGTTTGGATGGATATGATGACTCGGAAGAGAGGCGGTCGATGCAGCCATGACCAGATCAAAATGTCATCAATGCAATAGCTACAACAGAGTACCGGGATTGTGGAGAAGAGCGAAAAATCCATATTTATTTAATTTAAAACGATTCACATGATCCCGTCTCAGACTCCCAGAAAGAATTTTAACAAATAATATTATTAATCCCTGCAACGGGTTAAAAAAAAGGTATTTTGAGACCGTTATGTGTTTTTATGAATTTGATATTTGATTACTGCAAAGTGAATATGTATTTTTTAATATTTTACAGCTTTCGTGAAAAGTGCTCTATGGGATTAACGGGTTAAAAAAAAGTATTTTGAGACTGTTATGTGTTTTTATGAATTTGATATTTAATTATTGCAAAGTGAATATGTATTTTTTAATCTTTTACAGCTTTTGTGAAAATTGCTCTATGGGATTAATAATAAACATTGTTAAGAAGAGTTTATGGGATTAATAATAAATATTGTTACGAAGAGTTTAGGTGTTGGTTAAAAGTTTTATTTTTATGTTTTTTTTTGGAAATTAGGTGATAAAAATTTGGATAAAATAGTTATTTTTTGTTGTTTAAATTGTATTTATGAATGTATAAATGGATTCAGCTGGTTAAAAATTAGCCAAACTTAACCACACAAAGATCCAACCATTCTTCACTAGATTTCCGACAAAATCAAATAAAAAAAACTAGTATAAAAGAACAAAAAATAAAACGTTTAAATTAAATTATTTTTTTTAATAATATATCATTTTATATTGATTTTATAGTACTTTTATTTTGTATAATGTATCATTTTTATAATTTGTAATGTGTGATTTTATATTGATTATTTGTAATAATATATAAATTTTAATACATTATGATTTTTATTTGTTTTTGTAAATACTATGTTTGAATTCTTTAATTAAGATATAATAAACAAATTTATAAAAAATGTTATTTATGAATGTTGGAAAATTTGTTTATTTTTTACACTCCATCATCCTACCTCACTTCAAAAAGTGTTATTTTTATTTGCATTTTTACCTATAATAATAAGTATATAGTGCAATGGAACATACTAATGCAAATAAAAGAAAATTCTCAATTAAAACAAAAATCAAAATCAAAACAAATAATTAAAAATAAATAAAAGAGCTAAAACAATACCTAATCTAAAAAGTAAAAACTAAAAAACAATTTACCTAAAACTTAAAAATATATATATTAATAAATATTTAAAAAATATACACTTATAAAAAAATTTAAAATAAACTTAAAAAAACATACATTAATAAAAAAAAATTAAAAAATAAACCAAAGTAAACACCTAAAGAAACCTAACTACAACACAAAGAATCCTAAATACAACCCATGATAAGGGAAAAAATTATACATACAAATTTAAGTGTATAAATAAACTATTACTACTCAAAAAGATTTCAAATAACATGTGACCAAACACTATACGAAGTGGATTTCAAATAACAGGTGACCAAACACTATACGAAGTGGGAAGAAAATAACATAAAATATAACCAAAAATTTAAGCTTTAAAATAGTAAAACTATGTTAAAACCACATTAAGAAATTAAAAATCTAAAAATTCATAAATCAAAACCACTAATAAATAAAATGAAATAAAATAAGAAAAAATATTAAATAAAAACTATAAAAAAAAATATAAGACATAAATATAAATACAAATGGTAGATATTAACCCACAAAGAAAGAGAATCCTAAAATCAAAAAACAAATGAAAGACAAACCCGACACTAAATAAGGATTAAAAAACTTAACAAAAAAAACCATAACTAAGACCTTAATGTCCTCAATACATATATGGTGTTTAATTTTATTGGAATGCTCTACTACGGCTAAAAGCTTTACATGATTGTTGATAATAACTTTAATATTCTCTTTAACCCTGACTTGTATTATTGACCTCCCATTTTTCCCAATATATAGGTAAAGACCACATAAGGAAAGGAAATGATAGACACATTTGTGGGTCCTCAAGGCTTTAACCAATTTGGGGAATTTGGGGAGACTCTATATAGTATTAGAAAGTTGAAAAATCATTTTAATCTACTTCTTTACCTGGATTCTAGTGATCTTCTTTGAGGTACCATGTTTATATGGGAGCATTTATCTAATGCTCTACTTTGGTTTTAAGACCTTGCTCATGAACCTTAGGAATTTTTCTAGCCTTCTAGATTGCTTTCTTTATCTATCTTCCTTGCAACCCCTACTTTTAAAAATATTAATCAAGCATTAATTCTCTGGGACTAAGAGAATCACTGCCCAATTTTCTTAGGGCTCATATAGAAAGGGTTTTGATAACCCCACTTCTTGAGATCGACAATGATGGGAGTCAACATCGAGAAACTGCTATGTATGGGTTTCTTATAAAAAGCATGATGAGCTAAGGAACCATCACCCTTCATGGAGATAAGAACATCTAAGAAAATAATGGAATTATTGTCTTTTAATTCAATTCTAAATTGGATATGACTTGAGTGACCATTCAGATGCTCAATGAATTTGTTGAGCTCCTCGTTACTTTGCGACCATTTTACATTGGTGTTAGTTGCATATCTACCCCCAAAATCTATCTTAAAGGGAGATGATGCAAGGGCCTCTCCCTCAAGATGTTCCATGAAAAGATTCACCACTATTGAGGATAATGGCAACCCCATAAGCCTATTCACAAAATTCATCTTAGAGTTTAAAAAAAAATCAATCGAGGGCATATCTCAACTAACTTAGTTGTATCGGGTTAAGTTACTTGTTTAATAAAAAAATAGCTTCATTAATAGGGATCATAATAAGAAGTGATATTTTATCAAAACTAAGGAGAATATCTTTATCCTCAACCTTGAGATTCTTGATACTGTTTATAAAAAATGTTAAGTCCTTGAAAAATGAATATTTATTTCTAACAAACATTTCGTCTTTCTTGTTAAGAATTTAGTAAGGGGGTATGTCAGAGACCCAATATTATTGACACTAGGTCTAAGGGCAATACTTATGAATTTTTGGCAACCTATAAATATTAAGAGCAAGGGGGCAATTTGGCATAAGATTCTTCTTGGTTTCTTCATTAAGGAAGGATGTTTGATTCCTTCTATCAAATCCTTCATGATTCTATTTAGATGATGTTTCTTCAATATCTTGTAACGTTCACTCGAACCAAACAATCATGCACCTTTTTCACATAATCATCTTGTTTCATCAATACCATTGATCCTCCTTTCTCTGTTTTATGGATGATAATATTATCATTTCTTTTGAGCTTCGTGAGCACCTCATATTCCTTCTTACTAAAATTCATCCTTAGGGGTTTAGCTCATTTCAGATTAAAGAAACTTATTGTCACATTTCTAACAATGGCTAGAGAACACATAGTTGATGATGAAAATCACAATTTCAACATTTCTTCAAAAACTTGATGTATATCCTTAACCTAACATTTCATTTAATGTTTGATAGGTTCCCTTGGGTTTTTTGGCATATGATAATCACTTAGTGAAAATTAAATCCATGCCCATTTCGAGAGTAACACAAGGAACATATAGAGAAACTAGAAGGAGAGGTTGTAATTAGGAAAACATGGATGCATTTGATTTCAAGTTGTAGGTGGCCCTATAGAGTGCCTTGAAACATATTCATATTTCATATTCCATGCATGATACCTAAAAATGCTTTGATGTAGCTAGTTTTATTAGTATTATTAAAAATTAAGTACATTAGGATTCAAATCTTTCCCATCTTGTAGTTGTGACTTAATAATTGTATTGTGGATCCAAACTTTATTTTGGGAATCTATTTTGAAAAATCATTCTAATGGCCAAACATTAAATTATGCCATCATTTTTTTTAGCAATTTGGTTCTCTGCAACTATTTTTATAAATATCATGTAATGTTTCACATCTCAATTTAGTGAATCAAATTTCAATTCATGGAGATAAGATTCATCATTGTTAATAGTGGGTCATTAAAATATGATTTCCACCCCAATGAATGATGTGAAAATTCAATATTGCACCAATACCAATTATATTGAATCAATATTTTTTTTTGTAAGTAAGTCTTTGTATTAACTTCATAAAATAGTGCTCAAAATACATATCTTGAGACCTAGTGTGAGACCTGCCAAAACTGGAAACGACACCAGGTCTCTTATTGCAATAATTGTTTTCCTCGGAGGGCCAAAAAAAGTTTGTGGATGCCAACATCGCTACATAATTGGGTTGAGTCCAATACATGCCTATCAACTACTAAAATTAAGGACCAATGTAGATTCAAAACCAAGCTAGTAACTACTAAAACTGAAAATATGCTATAGACATCAACCATGAGAAGAAATTATAATTAAACACCAGACTCACCACTTCCACCATCGTTGCGGGGAGGAATTTGTTTTGTTGAAGCGCATGCACAGTGATGGTGACAAACTGGACATGGTTGACAAGAGGGCCTATCCCAAAAGAGAGTCGAGAAGGTCAGCGAGCTTGCGTTCCATCAGCTCCTGGCGAAAGTTTTGTTTCGCGATGTCCCGACATCACTCAAAAATTGATTGTAACTGGTCTTCTGAGAACCGCCTTGGAGAATGCAGCTTTGTTGCCATGCCAAAAAGAAGCTTTGGAACCTGTAAACTGCTATTTGTGGCCTGGTTGCGATGCAAAACTAGAGAAACCACATTAGGGGATCGCTCTGCAGCAAGAGGAGTGGAGGTTACTGGATTTTCTTGTAAATTCTTAGGGGGGGATTTATTCCTCTACAAGTGTGGCATTTTCCCAACTATCCCAACTATCATCCTCTTATTGGTTCATCGCGGGGGCAGAGGAAAGTAGAGAAGAGTCAGAAAGGTTGGACAAGGGAAGGGGCGAGGGACAATGACCAACTGAGCCACGAAGAGACCCTGAACCGCAACTGGGTTTGCCTCTTTCACGAGGCATGGCGTAACGTACCCAACCACCATGGTTGGGTCACGTCACAAAAAACTTTCTCTTTATCAGCTCTGATACCATTTTAGTAATGTACCTAACCTCTAGCTAGGAAACAATACGTGCATAATACACATAACACGAAACTTCTACTAATTAAAGCCATTATTTTGTTGTTATATGTTTTCCCATAGCTTATAGCTACAATTTATAACAGATTTAGGTACAGCAATAACCATAAAACATATGCATCTAAAGCATGTTAATAATCAACAGGAGATACAACTAAACCATTCATTACAATAACATATAAGGCAATCTCATTCACGCAGAGTTCATGCAGAGCAATAACACATGTAAATAACTCAATACAAAATTAAACACTTATCTTAAACAAGAATCGTGCAACCAACTGCTTGGGACGGACATTCCACCCAACCATAGACCAACTATTCCAAATCTCAACAGCCAGTCACCCCCAAGTCGAGGCTAGCAATCCACAAAAGAGGGTGGTCTCTCTCAGTCCACTCACAACTCATAAATCATTCAACCTGGTTGATATTATCCTACATCTATCCTGACTTTTCCACTATCTCTCTTCCTCTTGACCTACCCAACCCAAGGAATGCACCATTCGTTTATCAAGGATGTACCATCCATTTATTAGGGATAACCTAAGGGATATACCATCCATTTTCAGGGTCAACCCAAGGGATGTACCATCCATTTATCAGGGATAGCCCAAGGAATGTGCCATTCATTTATCAGGGTCTCTTTGACACATGTAGCTAGGAATATCTCATCTTGGAACTGAAGGGAAACTGTTGCTAGGAAAACTATCAACAAACCAACAACAACACTTGTTGTTTGAGTGCAAATCACGTAGGAGTTCACTCTTACGGCCTGACAACCGGGGTATTGATTTCTCCAGCTCCAATTCGCTCCACTTACACTCCAGACTTCGCCCTCTTATGGTTACACCAGCTCCAATCTCTCTTTTCTTCTCTTTGTCCCCCTTCCATGCACAAACTTGACTTACTACCCAAAACTGTTTGAATTAGTTGTTACTTCTATCTTAACCCATATGAAATTCCTCTCTTTTGCTTGCCTTTCTTGACTCACACTCTTCCCCAAGTTGATTGTACTCAACCCCCATGTGCCCAATAACTTTGATATGTGACCACTCACACCCACCCTCTTACATGTATTCAATGATTGGCTTTGGAAACACTCAATCAAAAATGGGAAGGTTCATATACAATAGCATATTTAGGAAAACGGGTTAAATCCATAAACATGGGTAATTCCCCCCTTGGATCCCTCTTGGACATTATCCTAGACACTCCCCTCTCTTATGGATTAATTCATCCCCCATCTCTTGTCCATATCCCCTTAGTAGTTCGCATCACATTTTATTATTAAAACATTGAAATACAATTCACGTATTACATCTCTTGGTCGTAGTCACATATTATATCTACATAAGCATTAATCAAATTGGGGATTATAATGGGGATGTTACATTCCTCCTCCCCTATAATTGTGTGTTGTTCTCGGTGCACTCTATGTCGATATACATATATGCAAATTTACATCACAATACTTAGAAATAAAATTTCTGCAATTTAACAACTCCAACAACAGCTCCAACCAAAATCTCATGCTCCTCTCAACTCGCTGACCCAAGGAATGCACCATTCGTTTATCAAGGATACCTAAGGGATGTACCATCTGTTTATCAGGGCTAACCCAAGGAATGTGCCATTCATTTATCAAGGTCCCCAGCACAGTTGGCCAGGACTCTAAGATGTGATTCCAGAACTCTAGTTGCTCAAAATGGAGTCTTTCATTATGTCCTCCTCAGAACTGTCAAAAATTTGCAGGTATCCTGCCCACATGTTTTCTTCATGCTCCCATGTAGCATCTTCAGGACCGTAACAGGTCCATTGAACCTCTACCAACCCTATGGCTTTCTTCCTAACCACTTTGACCTTCTAGTCTAGAATGTGTATTGGTTCCACCTGGAAATCCCCTTCGTGCTCCACCTGGATCACATTCTAATCAATTACATGATTAGCATCAAGTACGTACTTTTTAAGTAATGATACATGAAATACATTATGAATACACATTGATGCAGGTAAGGAAAGCATGTATGCAATTGGCCCTATCTTTTCTAATATTTCAAAAGGACTACAATATCTTGCTACCAACTTCAGACAACTCCCTAATCTTAGTGAACTTCTCTTTTCCTTCACTTTAAAAAACACATGTTCTCCCACTTTAAAATCTACAAAAACTTTGTTCTTTTCCACATAACCTTTCTTTCTATCTTGGTTCTACTTAATCCTTGCCATCTGATCTTCCATTTCTTTTAGCAATTCTGGCCCAACAACTGCTCTGTTTGTTGGATTATCCCAACTCACTGGGGTGTTACATTTCCTGCCATAGAATGTCTCAAATGGACTCATTTTAAAGGAGGCATGATACCCGTTGTTGTAGGTAAATTCAACTAAATGAATATAATCTTCCCACTTTGATGGTTGATTCATCACATACCTTCTAAGCATGTCCTTGATTATCCTGTTAGTCCTTTTTTTTCCCCATCGGACTCTAGATGATATTTTGTACTAAGATTTAAATTTGTCCCAAATCCCTTGAACAAACCCTTCCAAAAATTGGAAGTAAACTTTGGATCTCTATCTGAAACTATTGCCTTAGGCACTCCATGTAGCCTAACAACTTCTCTCATATAAATATCTGCAATATTTGTTGCCTTGTGTGTAGTCTTTACTGGAATAAAGTGTGTTACTTTAGTCAATTTGTCCACCACCACCATGATGGAATCATGTTGCTTTATTGTCCTGGGAAGCTTAGTAATAAAATCAACCATGACAACTTCCCACTTCCACTCCGGAATGGGAAATGGTTGTAGCAAACTTGTTGGTTGTTTATGTTTTGTCTTTACTTTTTGGCATTCCATACATCTGGCTATGTAATTAGCCACTTCTTTCTTCATTCCTGGTAAAAAATATTGGCTTCTTACTGTTGCAATTGTTTTATGATATCCCGGGTGCCCGGCATATGGCACATTTTTCATCTCCTTCAGCATTGCATTTTTCAGCTCATTGGAATTCAGCACATACACCTTACCTTTGTACATGAGAATTCCATCTTCTTTCGACTCATAATAATTTAATTTCTGCTGAAAATTTCCTTGCTATAAAGTCTCTTTTATTTTTAAATAATTATTATCTGAATTTGTTGTTGCAATAACTTTGTCTTTCAAATCCTTCTTGTACATGCTAACGACTGCAATATGCACTTCATGAGCTCTCTTGCTGAGTGCATTGGCCACTTGATTTTCCTTTCTCTTTATGTGCTTAATTTCAAAGTCATATTCACTCAGAAATTCCAACCATCTAGTTTGTCTAACATTTAGTGTTGGTTGTCCAAACAAATGCTTTAGACCACAGTGGTCTGTCCTTAGCTCGAATTTCTTACCCACAAGGTAATTCCTCCACATTTTCAATGCATGTACAATCGTTGCTAACTCCAAGTCATGGGTAGCATAATTCCTCTCGCGCTCTTTTAATTTTTGGGACTCATAGCATACCACATTATCCTTTTAACTAAGGACTCCACCAAGCCCTTCCTTGCATGCATCAGTGCACAAAACAAAATCTTCAATTGGATCTGCAATCTTCAAGATTGGAGCACTTGTCAATATTCTTTTCAATTGTTGAAAAATCTCTTCACACTTGGAAGTTCATTCAAACTTCACACCCTTCTTTTGCAAAAAAGTGATTGAACTTGCAATCTTTGAAAAACCTTTTATGAATCTTTGGTAATAACCAGAAAGACCCATGAATGATCTGACCTCTGTCACGTTCTTTGGTGTTGGCCATCGTCTAATGGCCTCTATCTTCTCATGATCCACTTCTATCCCTGTTGCTGATATTATATGCCCCAAGTAGTGAATCTTCTTTTCGTAAAAGATGCACTTACTTAACTTAGCATATAATATGTGCTCTCTCAAAACTTGTAACACCCTTCTTAAATGTTGCTCATGTTCCTCTTCTGATTTGGAATAGACGAGTATATCATCTAAGAACACAATCACAAACATGTACAGGTACTCCCTGAACACTCCATTCATCAAACACATAAAAATTGTTGGGGCATTTGATAGTCCAAATGGCACTACCGTAAACTCATAATGCCCATATCATGTTCTGAATGTTGTCTTGTTGATGTCTTCTTCCCTTATCCTTACTTGATGATATCCTGATATCAAGTCAATCTTTGAAAAGATTTTTGCACCTTTCAACTGATCAAACAAATCATCAATTCTGGGTAAAGGATACTTATTCTTTATGGTAACCTTATTAAGTTGCATGAAATCAATACACAGCCTTACGGTTCCATCCTTCTTCTTCACAAACAAAACTGGGGCTACCCAAAGTGACACACTTGGGCATATATACCCATTTTTTAACAACTCTTCAAGTTGCATCTGCGGCTCCTTTAATTTTGGTGTACTCATTATGTATGGTGTCTTAGACATTGGGGCAGCTCCTGGCACGAAATAAATAGAGAAATCAATGTCTCTCTTTGGTGGAAATCCTGATATTTCTCTAAAAACATCTTCAAAATCCCTCAAGACCAGATGGTCTTCAATGCTTGTCGCTTTATCTTTGGCTTCCTCCTCTATATGGGTTGTAAACACCTGACATCCCTTCGTGAAGCTCTTCTTCAACTGCATAGTTGAAATCTCTCTAACAACTACAGCTCTTGGAATGCCTTAAATCTTGCCTTGTTTCCCTTCCTCATCGAGACATGTGATTTTCTTGTTGTAACAGTCTAGGATAGCATGATGCTTTTCCAACCAATCCATGCCAATTAGACAGTCATACAAACCCAATGGTATGATTTTTACATCTACCTCTGTGTTGAGTCCATTCATGTCTATTTGACAATCTTTAACCAACTCATTGATCTTTCTCTTATCTCTTGTGGCTCACTGAACTAACCAAGATTTCTTATGCTTACTTATTTACAAGTGAAATCTTTCAACAATATTATCATTTATGTAACTATGGCTAGCTCCAGAATCAATTAAAATTGTTATGGGCTGGTTATCAATCTTACCTTCCACTTTGATCATGGGGGATTCATATTCTGCCTGCTTGTTGTCCAAGGCTGCATAAATCCTTGGCATACTTCCTCCCATGTATCCCATTGTTTTAGCCTCCTAAATGTTGTGGACAATATTCATTCTTTCTCCTTTATGAGTGAAATCCTTAGATAAGTGATTCCCCCCACATCCCCAACATTGAACAGGCCGCTACATTGGCCTTTCCCCAATTGACTCTGCATTCTTTTGATCATTTTGGGCTGTTTGGCCTTGCTGACTTGCTTGGGAGTTATTTTTGAAAAACGGTGGCTTAAAATCTTTCTGTCTTTGATATTTTTTCTCTTTCATCATGTCATTCCAAGTCTTTTGGAACATTGGCCTTCCTTTTCTTTGCTCATAAAGGTGTCTTGCTCTCCTTATGGTTTCCTCCAAGGTCTTGGGGTTGCCATATTGAATTTTTTCACTGTAGAAGGGGGGTAACCCACTTAGAAACCTTTGGATTTTAACCTTCTCATCCTTGATGAAGTCAACACACTTCAACAATTCAAAGAACCGCTTCTCATATTCCTCCATTGTCATGGTTCCCAACTTGAGTTCAAAGAAATCTTTCATCTTTCTCTCATAGTAATGCTCGGAAAAATATTTCTCTTGGAAATATCCTTTGAATTGCCTCCATGAGATTCTCTTCTCATCGAGGTTCTTGTCTTGCTTAAGTTGATCCCACCACATGGTTGCCTTTCCTTGTAAGTGGTAGGTGGAAATCCTAGCTTCTACCCGGGATGGGTAGTCATGCAGCTAGAAATATTTCTTCATTTCCAACAGCCAAGCCTCTATCTCTTCTCCTTTCCTGTGCTCACCATTGAAAGTAGGTGGCTTTATTTTCCTGATTTCACCTTGCAAGATCTATGCCTCGGGCCTTCTTCTTTTCCTCCGAACAGGAGACACACTTGGGCCACTTCCTCATCCTGAACTTGCATGAGTTATTCTAATGGATATCCTTGGAGAATGATGGAGCCTGCTCATGCTTCTTGACTACCTATCATTTCCATGATCGTCCCTTTTTCTATGAGATCTGGATGTCGATACTTGTCTAGCACTAGTTGCTTTCTTGGTGCCAGAATCTTTGTTAACTTACTTATGCAACATGTTCAAGCTCTGAAGTATCTCTTCTCGGGCCTTCATAATCCTTTCATTATCAACCCTATAGCTTTGCACTTCCCTTGTTGAAATATTGTAACTGTAAAGAGTATTCTATTTATTATTGATGTATTATTCATTAGATCAATCATCTTTTGTGGATTGATCATGTCGGGCATTGTAAATGACCAAATCCCCTTTTGCGGATTGGTCAAACCCTAATTGTAATATGAAAAATAAGAAGTCAGTCCCCAGATTAATTTAAGGTGGTTCTAACCACCCAAAATGAGAAGTCGGCCCTACTAGTGAAAAGACACCTCAGTTCAACACCTGCCAGATTGTATAAATAAGAGAGGCCAACACCTCATTTACACACTCACTCACTTGTTCATCAGAGCGCAAGTTTGGAGCTACAGTTGGAGAATAAGGAAGAGAGAGACAGGCACATACTTGGGAGAGGACTTTCTGTATTGTTTGGTTTATTCTCTTGGCATTGTATTGGCCATCTATATTAAGGAAGTTTTTGTTGGGTTTTCTCCCCCATGAGGGTTTCCCAGGATAAATGATGTGTCTCTTGTGATTCTGTTTTTCTCAGTGATCCTATCTATGATATGGTTATCTAGTGAATTGAAAAGAAACCTAATAATAGCTTAAACTCTAACATGGAATCAAAGCTAAGCTGAAGAAAGCATCTTTCACAAGAAGAAGAAAAACGTCACTGTTGTCATACATGAAAATTAGGGCTTTTATTGAAGAAGATTTTCATCCTCAAAATCATCTAAAAAAATGTGCCCTAGCCCAAGGAACTCTTTGGCACCTTCAGCGCACCTTTTCAGTGGGTAGATCTCCCAGAAAGTGAAACCCTAGTTTTCACCTGTA
>SNQJ01S0048541.1:47637-65053 GCA_010110895.2 Picea sitchensis
ATAAACAGGAATGCCAAAACCCCTAGACATCCAAAAACCTAACCCTAGGAGATGAAGCGCCAAAAGTCATGTGGGCCCCGTTTGGGTAAGTTAGTACATCAACTTCCCGGGGTCGTAACTTTTGCATACGATCCCCGTTTTAGGTGTATGATAGCCCGTTGGAAAGATATCGTCAAGGAGATTCATTTTAGGGGAAATATCAAAGGAAATTACATATTGAAAACCCGTTTTCCCAAAAAACATCGTTTAGGGCCACAAAATGGCTTCGAAAGTGAAAAATTGCTAAAAATAGTAAATTACCAAAATTGCCAAAAAACTGTTTCGAGCCAGTTGGAAAAGGTGGGTGGCCATCGATATCCAACTGGATCAATACTTACTCCTTAGGAAGCAATGGTCTCCATTACATTGAGTTCCCCCTTCAGATGAGGAAATTTCTGCTGAATTTGGCCCCGGGTGAGCCACTTGCCTTGGTGCAGGAGCTACCCTGCTTTGACGACTCGATAAAGATGGATCATTTGTTGTCGATTGCCCTTGATCTGTGTGTCCACAATATGATCACTGGATTCCTGTTGTATGCAGTCAGGGTTGAGCTCTGTTGGTGTCAGCTGTTCTGCTACTTCTGAGGTGTCCAATAATAGTGGGAAATATGGGTGAAGGAGATCCACGTTGAACATTGGGTGCAGGCCAAGGAAAGGAGGAATTTTGAGCTCAAAAGCATTATCCCCCACGGCCTTGGTGATGGTGTATGACCCATAATGGAGTGGGTGAAGCTTCCGATGGGGTCATATCAGGCGTTCTTTCTGCAAGTGCAACCAAACTTTGTCGCCCACCTGAAACTTATGTGGCACCCGATGTTGATCATGGTGCTGCTTGTACTTGTCATTGGACTTCTGTAGGATATCCTGAACCTGTTGGTGAATTTTTCCTTTGAGATCGAGACAGATGCTTCAGACTATGTTGTGGGCGTCATTCTCACTCAGCACGGCCACCCCGTGGCCTATCATAGTGAGACACTATCAAATGTTGTTCGTAAGTACCCTACTTACGACAAAGAAATGTACTCCATTGTGCAAGCCTACCGCCAGTGGAGACATTACATTCTTGGGAAGGAGACAGTCATCCACACTGATCATAAGCCACTGTAGTTCATGCAGACACAAGGAAAATTGCAGAATTACCGCCATCAAAATTGGTCCACATACTTGCAACATTTCCACCTCAACATCAAGTATAAAATAAGAAGCACCAATCGCGTCGTTGATTGCCTCAGCAGACCGCTAGTCGCAGAACTCACCACGGTGCTAGACTCTTGTGGCCATGAGACCTCTAGATGGTCCCAACTCTATGAGACAGACCTGGACTTCGCCACCACCTACCAAATGTTGGGTGCAAATGCAGTTGTCAATAATTTCCATATTCAGGATGGGTTGTTGTATCGTCTGGGCCATATATGTGTTCCATCAAGCGAGCGAGCGAAGCTGATCTGGGAATCCCACTACAGTCGGGTGGCAAGACACTTCAACATCTAAAGGACAGTGGCGATGCTACAGAAACATTTCTATTGGCCAAAACTTTGACAGGAGGTCAACAAGTATATCAGGTCATGCATTGCCTGCGCTATTGCCAAACCGGCCACTAAGAAACAAGGCCTGTACACCCCTTTTCCTACTCATGACATGCCATGGGAATCCATCTCAATGGACTACATGTCAGGCCTCCCATCCACCAAGCAGGGAAATGATTGTGTTTTTGTGATTGTTGATCGCTTTTCTAATATGGTGATTCTGGTTACCTGCAAGAAGAGCATCACAGCAGAGGCCACTGCCAAGCTCTTCTTTGAACGAGTTTGGGTACATTTTGGACTCCCACAAACCATTGTCTTAGATCGGGACAGTCGATTTCTCAGCACATTCTGGTCAAGACTCTGGTCACTGCTGGACAACAAGCTCACCAAATCCACGACCTTCCACCCCTAGACAGATGGCCAAACCGAGGTCGTAAATTGAATGATTGTGCATATCCTTCGCATGTATAATTCCAAGCACCCTCGCACATGGAATGATAGTCTTCCCTATGTCCAGCATAGCTACAACCAAGCCCTTTGTGCATATCCCTCTGGTCACACTACGAGGCCTAGACTCATATACAACATGACATTTCCATAAATAAGGTTGGCCCAAAAGAACATCACAAACTTCGAGAGGAGCAACATCACACAATACCTCGTCTTTGAAGGGCTTGATGTCATACGATAGTTGACACTGTTGGATGATGCAAAGATTGCTTCCTTGGTGGAGCCATCCAATGGTGTAGGGTTGTGGGTGCAGCGTTGTCAACAGGGATAGCCGCTTGATGACCTCTGCTGAGATGAGGTTCTTCTGGATATCGCTATCAATGATGAAGTGCAGCGGGGTGCCTTTTACCCACATTTGTGAATGGAAGAGGCACTCTCCTTCTTCTGGCTCGTCTGGTTCACGAGGTTGGAGGTTGGTGGTAGCAACAGTGGCACTAGGTTCTACATCAATGATCTGTCTTCCCCTTTCTGGTTTTGGCTCAGAGTCAGAACCCACATCTGATTCATAGGCTTTCACTTTGGCCACCAGCGACAACTTTGAGCGGTAGTCAACAGTGTTATGCCGAGGGCTCTTATGGAAGTCGCACCACTTCCCGGTATCTTTCTTTGTATTTCCAGTGTCCTTCTTTGCTTATGGCTTGGACTGGTTGTCCTGATACTATCCATATTTTCTCTGTCCTTTGTTCAGTGGGTTGGGGCTGCCCTTTCCTGGCTTTTGTTGTGAGGGGTTCCCAGGCCCAAATTGCCACGTCTTTTGTTTGAGCTTCTGCTCGATTTTGACGACATATCGATAGGCCGCGCCCAAGGATGAGATGTCCAGAAATTCCATTTTGGTCTGGATTTATCTATGCAGAGCAAGACGATACTTGAGCACCAAATTTCGCTCTGAATCTTTGATACCCAGCTTGGTGCACAAGGTATGGAAGATATTTGTGAAATCTGGCCCTGCTTGGTCTCTTTCTTGCTGTAGTGTAGTCCATTTGGTATACAAGTCGTCATAACTAAAGAAAGGGTAGTATTGTTCCTTAATAACTTCCCTAAAGGATTCTCAGGTGGCCATGACTATAAATAATGAGGGTTCCTCTGTTTCCTTTTGCTCACAGAAAGTTTCCCACCAATCTTTGAAATGGGGAACGACTTTGAGGTGCGCAAAAGTAATCTTTTCTCTATTCGAAAAGTTATGGAAAGAAAAATACCCTTCTAGTAGATTCAACCACTTGTCTACAACATCTGCATCTATCTGACCTTCAAATATAGGAATATTTAAGTTTATTTGTACCTTGAAGGGGGAGGCGCCTCCACTCGAAGAAGATGCATCGCCTGTCAGTAGTCGCCGAAGAATTTACGCGAAACTATCCATCATCTCGTTCCTCTGTTGTGTGAGGGCTTCCTGAATAAAAAATTTGAAAGGATCTCCTGTCCTGTCATCTTTCTTTTCTCCTGCCATGAGAGGTCGCTTGGGCGTGCGAGAGTTTTGTCCTCAAGAGAAACAAGCTCGAGACCCAACTCTTTGTACTCCGACCTCGTTGGGGACATGCATTAAGACGACAAGGAGCAGACCCCTCTAATACCACTGATCTGGATTTTATGAGAAGAATGAAATGACTACAGATTATTAACAAGTGCTTAACATGAAATAATAGAGATACAGTAAAACTGGTTTTCTATTCAATAAGGAAATAAGTTGAAACTGTAAAATGCAGCGGAAACAAGCTTGCTGGAATGGTGGCGGCTTATCTCTGAGAAGAGATGTGACGACTACGCTCATTCGCAAGAAGATGATTACAATGAGGCTCTAAAGGATTTTTTTACAATAAATAGGAATTCCAAAAACCCTAGACGTCCAAAAACCTAACCTTAGGAGATGAAGTGCCAAAAGTCATGTGGGCCCCGCTTGGGTAAGTTAGTTCATCAACTTCCCAGGGTTGTAACTTTTGCATACGATCTCTGTTTTAGGCGTATGATAGCCCGTTGGAAAGGTATCATCAAGGAGATTCATTGTAGGGAAAATATTGAAGGAACTTAAGTATTGCAAACCCATTTTTCGAAAAAACATCGTTTAGGGCCTCAAAACGGCTCCGAAACTGAAAAACTGCTAAAAATAGTAAATTACCAAAATTGCCAGAAAATTGTTTTGATCCAGTTGGAAAAGGTGAGTGGCCACCGATATCCACCTAGATCACAAAACTTCCATGAACCTCCCAGCCTTAGACCACGTTGCTCATCACACTCAGCAATGGGTCGCTCCTGAGCTGGGACTAAACTCCACTGGGAAATGGAATTTTAGGCTTGGCAAGGACAACAAGGAAGTTGCACAAAACAACAGGAAGGATCTTATATCCCAGGAGCCACTTACGCTCACAACCCATAGACCCTCATTCCCCACACGCTTTCTCCACCCCAGGAGGGCACACCTTCACTAATACAAGTCCATCAGCTACTACACCTCCCTTACCTTGGGCTTTAGCAAAAGGCTAGACCAGAAGTCTTAGAGTACTATAGCTGCTACGAGACTCCCTTCCAGGAGAACTCACTTCCCAAAAAACTCTCTCACCTGGGAAAGTTGCTCACAGGCCTGACAACTTGCTTCTTCAATTCATCTCCTAAGCAACAATCAACAACATTTAGCTACACACGGGTGATGGTAGTAACAAAAAATGAGGATGGACACCAAAAATGGAAACAACCAAATGCTAAGACACAACACGACTTAGGTGAATACAATTGCGTCAGGCTTCACAAGAGACACACGAGATAACTCAAGTACGACTCCAGGATTCCAAAGGTGCATGCTAGATACAGAGGGGATGATGATGGAGAACTGGTTCAATGCGTGAATCCTTGGTCAATCGGGAAGGTGGCAGACTTCCAGAGAATCGTCAGGGTCATGAGGAGACTCCAAACTGGTCCAAACGCAAGGATGGAAAACAACACCCGAGTGGGAAGCGAACCCCCAACGAGTCGGCTTTCCCAGCTATATAATGCATGCGCCCCGGTTGACACATGCCTTCCTAAAGCCGCATGAGTTCCACTTAGCTCTCGTTCCCCTTTTTCCCAGGAACTTAGGACAACATGGCTTATGTCAACCATAGCCTTTGGGAAATAATATTAAAATATTATTCCCTTAGAGGTAATCTCTCTAGCTTAGCCCCTAGGCCTAGACACTTATCCCCCTTCCCTTACCATACCTAGTGGAGCTTAGTCCCCCATAACTCTTCTTCGTGGTCGGTCTACACACAACAATGTAATTTTATTAATGATACGAGTACTTACATATACAAAAATTAGGCTCATTGGCCTTAGCATCTGGCTCACCAACCTAATAAACACATAAGTCTCTTAGCTTATAACCACTCGGCTCACCAGCCTATAAACATAATTACAATTCAGCAGGGGCTCAACCTTGGGGTGTTACAATCCCCTCCCCTTATTTTTGCACTGTCCTCAGTGCAGCTTATTTACACAACAACAACAAGATTTCCAAAATCTTAAAAAAGATGTGGGTACTCTGCCCACATAGCATCTTCATGCTCCCATGTTGCGTCCTCATGACCGTACCAGGTCCACTAGACTTTTACAAGCCCTATGGCTCGATTTCAGAGCTTATTGCTTTTCCAGTCTAGTATACGCACCAGATGCACCTGCAAGACGCCTTCTTGCTCCACCTGAATCACATTCCAATCAATAACATGATTATCATCATATATATATTTCTTAAGCAATGAAACATGAAACACATTATGTACAGTCGTGGATGCAGGCAATGCAAACATATATGCAACTGGTCCAATCCTTTCTAGGATTTCAAATGGTCCACAATATCTGGCTGCCAACTTGAAACAGTTTCCCAGCTTCAGGGAACTTCTGTTGGCTTTCACTTTCAAGAAAACATGATCACCCACTATAAACTCCCTGTGGGTTCTGTTCTTATCAACATAACTTTTCTGCCTGTCTTGGGCAACCTTCAAATTCTGTTTAATCTTCAGCATTTTCTCTTCCATTTCCTTGAGCAACTCTGGCCCAACCACTTCCCTATCAGTTGGGTTATCCCAACTTACTGGGGTGTTGCACTTTCTGCCATAAAGTGCTTCAAACAGGCTCATCTTCAGTGATGCTTGGTACCCATTGTTGTAGGAAAATTATACCAAGTGTAAGTAGTATTCCCATTTAGATGGTTTGTACATCACATACATCCTTAGCATGTCCTCTATCACTTGGTTCACCCTTTCTGTTTTCCCATTAGACTCAATATGATAGGCTGTGCTGAAGTTCAGATTCGTTTCGAACCCTTTGAATAACCCTTTCCAGAACTTTGGGGTGAATTTCGGGTCTCTGTTAGACACAATTGTCTTGGGAATATCGTGCAATTGTGCTACATCCTTCATATAGATATCAACAACATTAGCTGCCATGTGAGTAGTTTTCAATGGAATAAAATGGGTAGCTTTCGTAAGATTATCCACCACCACCATGATGGAATCATGTTGCTTGCCGGTTCTGGGCAATCCTGTGTTGAAATCCATCGTCACCACTTCCCACTTCCACTCAGGAATGGGCAATGTCTGTAGCAGCCCAGCTGGGTGACTATGCTCAGCCTTGACCCTTTGACATTCTAAGCATTTAGCTATGTACTTTGCAATTTCCTTCTTCATGCCTGGCCAAAAGTAATGGCTCTTGACTGTCGCCACCATTTTCTGATATCCAGGGTGCCCAACATAAGGCACCTTATGCATTTCTTTCAAAATCATAATTCTCAACTCCTAGGAATTAGGTATATAAATTATGTTTGTGTACAAGAGTGTTCCATCATCTTCGAATTTATAATATTCCACTTTCTGTAACATCTTACCTTGTTGTATCTTTGCCACCAATTCCATGTACTGCAAATCCACATTTGCAGCTTCCGAAATTATGCCTTTAATATCCGTTTGATACATGCTAATGGCCGTAGCATGTAGTTCATGCACTCTTCTGCTGAGTGCATCAACCACTCTGTTCTCCTTTCCTTTGATATGCTTGATATCAAAGTCATACTTACAAAGGAATTCCAACCATCTACTCTGCCTAACATTCAAGTTTGGCCGATCAAACAAATACTTCAGACCGTTATGGTCTGTCCTCAGTTCAAACCTTCTTCCCATGAGGTAGTGCCTCCATTTCTTCAGGGCGTTCACTATGGCTACCAACTCCAAATCATGAGTTGCATAGTTCTTTTCATGATCCTTCAACTTTCTGGATTCATAACATACCACAAACCCATTCTGACGGAGGACTCCTCCCAGTCCTTCTTTGCATGCGTCTGTACACACTACAAAATATTCATTCGGATCTTGTCACTGATGGAAGATGGAAACCCACTCAGATACCTTTGAATCTTAATTGTCTCGTCCTTGATGAAGGGAACATATTTCAACAACTCCAAGAATCTTCTTTCATACTCATCAATGGACATACTTCCCAGCTCGAGTTTGAAGAACTCTTTCATTTTCTTGTCATAATACCTCTTAGTTAAGTACTTCTTTTCAAAATGTCTCTTGAATTCCCTCCATGTAACATTATTCTCTCTGACATGTTGTACTTTCACAAACCGATCCCACCATATGGAGGCCTTTCCTTTAAGTTGGTAAATGACAATTCTTCCCTTTGCATGAGAAGAATAGTTCTGCAGTTGGAAATATTTCCTCATGCCCAACAACCATGTCTTAGCATCTTCATCTTTCTTGTGTTCTCCATCAAAAGTAGGAGGCCTGATTTTATTCATTTCACCCCTTAGTTCATCCGCTTCCGATTTCCTATGCTTTTTGGTAGGAGATGGACTTGAACTGTTGTGTGCTCTCTTATTGGAATGTTTCGAGGAGTGACGGTGATGCCTGCTAATGCTTCTTGATCTTTATTTCTTCTCAGGGGTCTCACGACTCCCTGTTTTGTTTGAGCCACTCTCCTTATCCAACTTCTTTTCGATTCTTTCTAGGCTCTGTATCAACTTTATGTTGAATTCTCCCTGTTGTTCTGTGGCTTTCATGAGCTTTCTGTTATCTGCTCGGTGAGTCTAGACATCTTTCTGCAATCTTTCAATGATTTTCATCATGTCTCCCCCTCATCTATCTCTTCTCCATGCCCATTGGAGTTTGATCCTTCAACTCCCAAATGGACATCCATTCCTTTAGCTTCATTTTCTGAATTGAAAGCATTTCGTGCCTTCTCCATTCTCTACACTTTGCAACAATTTGGTTCGATTATGATAATCGTTAACTCTACAAACACAATGTGCAGTCAACCAAAATTTTTTAGGCCATCAATCCTTAGCAAATTCCAAAGTATTCATAAACCAATCTGATTCAAAGAAAACTTTTAGATTCCATTTTATTTCTAAGCTCTGCTCTGTTCTGCAATAATTTTTGGGCACTAGCCCCTTTCTCTTAGCACGCAACCCATGCGACCATGGGTTGTGGCTAGACGTTAGGTCGATAGGCGCTTATTCGGGACTTCGGGCCTCCGGAATCACTTAGTCACATCACTTAACACCTTTCAAATTGCAGGGGCACGCATCCACGGTTTGGAGTAACCCTCCTTTTGTCCCGCAATACTTCTGACGCTGACACGTAACCCCCTGGTAAAATCGTGGTTTGGATTGCGGGACTGCCCTGGAAAATTAACTCCCGTGCAATTTGGGTCCCCGCAATGCCTCTTGGCCGTCGATATTGATGTATCGTGATCAATACTAGTGTGGGTCTGCCGACCTTTAACTATGTTATGCAACCTCAGGGCCCACATAGTACAATTGTCAACATTCCAAGTGGGGGCACGTGGCAGGTATAGGAGAGGTCCATGTCACCTCCAGGTGAAATCATCATGACTCACTACTTCGACTCTTCGGGGCTTCGGAGCTTCGGGAGTTCTCGCCTCAACACACACTAATTCTCCCGAACAAGCCAATTTGCTGACACACATGTCTTCCGTCGATCGACGACTGTAAATTACTTCGGCTCTTTGGGCTTTGGGAGTTTCAACCTCTCCACACCCATTTTCTTCTGAAGTGATTTCACCCGAAGTCCATGGATTTCATCCACGTATCCTCTCTCTCAGATCGACGACACAAACAGACTCCGTTACTCCGCGGATTTCCAAAGGAACTCACGGCTAATCGCCTCGCAACTTTTCCAGATCTGATGGTCTAGGGTGACTCCTTTTCCTCCTGAAGAAATCCTAGCCGTTAACTTGTTAAACCTTGAGAGTTTCTCCCCCTTTGAATATTTCTTCCCGCTATCTCTCCTGAGCTTCATTTCTTGAATCCATTTCTCCTTAGAGGGCGGCTTCGACACTTAGTCGACTTTCGGATCTGTGCACTCCTTGCAACAGATCTTCGCGTCCCTTCACGAGAAAACTCAAGCTATTTCTCCTGAGCTTTTTGAGTCAAAGACTCTGTCGATGCACTCCTTGCACCCAGGGACACTCTGAACATCGCATTTTGTCCCTTTCGACAACAATTCACTCTTAAATCTTTGTCTTGTTAACCACTAACATGGCCCATCCAGGCTCAGTGTCGAAACCATGGCTCTGATGCCAATTTGTAACATCCCCGACCACCGACCCCTGTCGGGTAACGCTACCAAAACAACCTTAACCTAGCCTTTACTTCTCTGATACCAATTTGTAACGTCCTTGACCACCGACCCCTGCCGGGTAATGCTACCAAAACAACCTTAACCTAGCCTTTACTGCTCTGATACCAATTTGTGTGACATTCCCGGCCTTAAACCGCAGGCCAGGCCATGCCACAGAGTAACTTTGCAGAAATAATCACATATAAGACTTAACCGGAAGATAAAGATAACATCTGGTGTTCACACTTATAAATATATATCTATCTAATGCAATTAAACAAACGTCAATACTCTACTCATACACATGTTCATACAGAAGAAACATTTAATACATACATGCAACATATATATAGGCATTACTCATTGATTATAATGCAAATACAAATACACAACATACATCGAACAAAGAATTGGTACTTATCTTTTAATATATGGCCACTATCTGCATGCATACCTTCCACGAACCTCCCAGCCTTAGACCACGCTGCTCATCACGCTCAGCAGTGGGTCACCCCCGAGCTGGGACTAAACTCCACCGGGAAAGGGAATTTTAGGCTTGGCGAGGACAACAAGGAAGTTGCACAAAACAACAGGAAGGATATTTTATCCCAGACCCTCATTCCCCACATGCCTGCTCCACCCCAGGAGGGTACACCTTCACTAATACAAGTCCATCGACTACTACACCTCCCTTACTTTGGGATTCAACAACAGGCTGTACCAGAAGTCTCAGAGTATTGTAGCTGCTACGGGACTCCCTTCCAGGAGAACTCACTTCCCAACAAACTCTCTCACCTCGTAGAGTTGCTCACAGGCCTGACAACTTGCTTCTTTAATTTAGCTTCTAAGCAACAAGCAACAACATTCAACTACACACAGGTGACAATAGCAACAAAAAACGGGTATGGACACCAAAAATGGCAACAACCAAATGCTAAGACACAACACGGCTCAGGCGAATACAATTGCGTTGGGCTTCACAGGAGACACACAGGATAACTCAAGTATGACTGCAAGATTCCAAAGGTGCATGCTAGATACAAAGGGGATGATGATGGAGAACTGGTTCAATGAATGAATCCTTGGTCAATCGGGAAGGTGACAGACTTCTAGAGAATCGTCAGGGTCGTGAGGAGACTCTAAACTGGTCCAGACGCAAGGATGGAAAACAACACCCAAGTGGGAAGTGAACCCCCAACGAGATGGCTTTTCTAGCTATAAAATGCATGCGCCCCGGTTGACACATGTCTTCCTGAAGCTACATGAGTCTCACTTAGCTCTCATTCCCCTTTTTCCCAGAAACTTAGGACAACACGACTTATGTCAACCACAACCTTTGGGAAATAATATTAAAATATTATTCCCTTAGAGGTAAGCCCTCTAGCTTAGCCCCTAGGCCTAGACACTTAGCCTCCTTCCCTTACCATACCTAGTGGATCTTAGTCCCACATAACTCTTCTTCGTGGTCGGTCTACATGCAACAGTGTAATTTTATTGATGATGCGAGTACTTACATATACAAAAATCAGGCTCATTGGCCTTAGCATCTGGCTCACCAGCCTAATAAAAACATAAGTCTCTCAACTTATAACCACTTGGCTCACCAGCCTATAAACATAATTACAATTGAGCAGGGGCTCGGCCTTGGGGTGTTACAATTCCTAGTTTTAATAAGAGAGATCTCAAAGCCCAAGCCTCTTGACCATGCAAAGTCCTTCCCTGTACCCTCCTTAATCCTTTCCACCATCCCAATTTCTCCACTAGGCCCTTCTCTTCTAACTACTAACCTCCCTTGGTAAGTAGGGATAGGTGTAGGGGACAAAGTCTCTCTGTAAGAAGGAACCAGTGTATCCAGAACCACTCCTAGAGAGCTATCTCCAATCTCAGGCTCCCTAAATCCTATAAGTATGCAATTGTCCCCCACATGCTCACAAGATACACCCCCCTCTCCATGAGGTTCCACAGTCGTATTAGTAGTAGTAGTCAGATCCTCCCCCCGCCCGGAAAAGGTGAGTCTAGCCCAAGAGTGTTTAAGCCCTCCCGGTTCGACACGAATCTGTCACTAGAGGTTACTTGCGTTTAACCTGCTTCCAAAACAATGGAGGGATCTAGGGAATCATGCTCCCAAGCCGACAACGAATAAAAAAGAGATGGACATTATGATTTTAACTTACCCGTAACAATGTCTAAAGACACAATTGATCTAGATTCCTCCGTTGTTGAGTTGTAAGCTCCATTTTCATAAGAGTCCACCTCTAGAGAAACATCATGAGTCGACTTTCTAAGCATGGAGGCTTTTGACTCCTCCTCCTCCACATAACCCTGACAGTCCCTTCTCAGGTGGCCAGTCCTTCGGCAGAAAGAGCATCTAAAAGGGATTCCTAGATAATCTAGTCTTTGACTCAATGAATGGCCCCTCCATTCTATCTCTAAAGCCTCCAATAAACCAGAATGAATATCAATTTCCACTAGAACCTTACCCATTCGCTTGTCAGGTGCCTTTAAGGATTGTTCATCCACTTTAATGAAATGACCAAGCTCATTACATATGGCTTCCAGAGCCTTAGCATTCTAGAGTTTTAAATGCAGCTCAGGTAACAAAACCCATAGGTGGTGGAACTGGAAGTAATCATTTTCTGGATCAAAACAAACCCTCCAACGCTTTAATATCAAACTACTGCCATCAATAACCCAAAGCTTATCCAATACTACCAGGGTATCTTCTGGAGTTTTGAAAAGAAACCTGAACCAAACCCTCGACAAAAACAATACTTCTGGACTGTACCCCAACAAGGGAGCCCATGTGGAATTTACCCAGTCTGGTAAAGGTTGTCTGCATAAGGAGCGATAGGAGAGACGACCCACCAATGCATAAAGGGCCAGGTTATAGGTCTCCTCTAAACCGATATCCGCACCCAGAACCATCCTGCGTTTCGACCGGTTTGATTTCCACTGTTTTATTTGAGAGCCTTTTCCGCCCTATGCACTGTGTACATTTCTTCCCAGGTTTGTACGAAAAGAAGGCCTCCCTAAGAAATCCTGTCCACCCATAGGGATCACTCTGTCTGCGTTCTGTCTATGGGTAGAACCTCCATGAAAGGTCTCTGTAGTTTTTAGGAAACCAGGACCATAATCGACTCTAACAATTGGAGAAGGATTAGAGGAAAGTTCCACATTAGCCAACTTCATTACATTAAAGCATGTACCTGCACTTAGCTCGTTAGCCGAGACAAATAATCCGACTCTGTTCTAGAGAGCCTCGTCAGCGACACCCATGAGTGCCCTGACCTCAGCTTCCATCTGAAAGCTTCTCAATCCTATTAAAACTCTGCCACCTAACTAACTTGCTGCCCTTTACAAATGTCAGACATACACAACCCACGATAAATATGAAGAGCATTTAAGACATCAAATCTCGAAGGAAGCACCCGTCATATCACTGAGTGAAATTACCTCCAAGGAGATTAAGAGCCCAACTAAACTACCAACTAAAACGCTAAGTATCAACTACCTATACTAACTTAACATAGCTGCCACCTAAAACAAAGCTCCCAGCCATGCTACACCTCTTCCAGAATAGGCGAAGGCAGTACAAACACCAAAAATAACTATAAGCTGGTCTACAGAGAAACACTGAGTAAAAGCCCCTAGCCCCAGAGCCAACTAAACATGTGCCTACGTCCGCCAATGTAGATCCCAAGCACCGTCTGCACCCCCCATCCGCCATTGAAGCTAATTGTGCAAGTTTCTCCCCCCGACGTGAAACTCACCTACCTCCATGTATTCCTTCGGTTATGTGATTTTTCTTGCTTTCCAAATTCCTTATTACCCATGTATACAAAAATAACTCACATATACCAAAGAACCACACTAGGAAGTGAGAAATGATCAACCAATGCTTAGGAGCATGCCCTTCATTCATTTCACAAATATTGTTAGATGCATGTAAATAGTCGGATACACATCTTCATGTGTCTTAATGAGAAAAGAAAGTCAATCCGTTTGAGTTTAGATTTGTATTAAGCAGAGGATCACAGATCAATGTGAATGCTAATGTCAAGACTATTATTACACGTTTAATAACCATGCATTTGTTTGTCTAGTAGTTTTAAAAGCATTTCATGTGGCCTCGTAATTCCAGCAGTTGTTTGATATATTGATGCATTTTTATTTTATTTGTCTTACGCCGCACCAATGGATAGAATAGTCTGTACCTAATTATTATAGTGTTTAAGTGAAGTATTCCTTATTCCGTAGAATTACAATGCTACGCATGGTGTAGCTCTTTTCAAATGTCTCAAGCTTATGATTGGTTGGTTACTAGTGAGTGAGGGCTTTGACAATATAAAATATTATTCGAGAGCTTGTGGAATCTGGCATATAGTTTGGAACTTATAATATATATTTTCTTTCTTTGTACAATGAGTGATTAATTTGTGAATTATAATAAGAAATACATTTTATATTTTATTAATGAATAATTGGAAATTATAATAAGAAATATATTCTATTTGAATTATGGTTTTTTCTATTACAATAAACATGATTTTTTCCAATAAAAAATAGAATCATGATTTAATTAAACTTAAAAAAAATATTATAATTAATAGGTAAATTAAGTAGATATGATCATGAGGTCATATTTTCACACATTCTCCCATATTTTAGTAAATGGTTCATTAAATCTCCATGTAATCATAATTGTGACGAGATTTTGTTAATTGCAACCAATTATTCTTGATGGAGCACATTTTTAGAATACTCATCTTCCAGTTTATTCCAAATTGGAGAAGTTCCACATAAACTATGAGTAAAGTGTATAGAAAGCCATTGTCTAGAAAATGTCTAGAATTTGGCATCATCAATGTAACATCCCCATCTAGTAGTCCCAACCATAGAATGAGTAGTTATGATTATAGGCTTTTGAATTCCAACCCCTAGAAGTAATTTCTCCATAACAACAATTAATTAATCCTCCCAAGAAGGGCCGAAATTTAATAAAATGCATGTGTATGTGTGAAAATTAAAATGCAGTGGAAATAACAAGCACAATCACACACAACATGTAAAATATCTTGATTTTTATAAGGGGTAAGAACATAAAATTTTCATATTCATAGATAATAATATGGCACTTATATTTCGACTAGAAATTGCCCGCATAGAGGAATTTTCCACCTAACAATAGGTATCTACTATATTTACCATCCCCAAGCCAGGCTATGAGGTCACTAAGGCAAAAGAAACAAGCTACAAGCTCCTCTCTTTTTGCCTAGCCTATTTTCTCTCATGTTTAGTCAATTTGATCACCACATAGCATTATAGGCATATTATTCAGTCATTAACAACCAAGGATCTCTCTTCCACTACCCGACACAACAAAAGGAAGGCATACCCTTTCTCTTCTCAATAGTCCCTCATAGTACCCTTCCCTTACAATGCTCTTCAATATGTGTGGAAAGAGTCCAATCCGTTGTATGCTTTTTGAGAATTGCTTGCTAGATTAATGCTTGGCTTCTCAAGCATTCAAAGAGAAACTAATGTACAATGGGTGAAGGTTTGCTAACTTACCCAACCTCTATACTCACCTACAACCATAACACCTTCATCTAGAGTCTGTAATTTTCCTCTTAATGGTGTTGATTATAGTCAATTTTCCAAATTTTCCATGGATAGTACTGGTGAATGCAACATGAACAACATAAAGAGTGAATGTGGGAGTTAATGGAATGAGAGGATTGGTGAAATGATGGTTGTCATTACTTATAACCATTGAATGTATGGCTCTTACAATTCCCATAATGAGTGTACTTAGCCCGTGTGTGGTCCATGCTTCCATAACTACGCGAGAAAACTTTCCCACCAATGACCAATTTTAGTAAGTCAACTTAAGGTAGATGGCTTATTTAAGGCAGATGATAGAAAAATAGGCGAGTTCTAAGGCTGGCATTTGGCAATAGAGCATTTACTTTCCCATATGCCTATGCTTCTCCTCTTCCCCTCTAGTGGAATAATAGCCCCTCTAATGCTATACAGAGCCATCTTGGACCATTATATTATATTTCAACATTAATAATTACATAGGTTTAAGTCACCATGCCAAGCCTAACACATGGCCCATATATGAATATTTACATTATACATGACTATCCCTTTAGTGTTAGGGTCTTGACCTTGAATTTCACACTAGGAATCCATACTAGCATATTTACAATATTTACATAATATAATTTAATACATGTTAGGGGTCAAAATCGTTAGGGGTCAACATCAGAGTATTACATTCAATCTCAATTATATTACAAATAAGAACACATACACATAAATGTAGATGGGAGCATCTTTGCCCAAGATGTGCAAAGTTGTTAAACTTGACTTTGATATGGCATAATAGACTACTTCAAAGGTGAGTGTGGTTTCCTGAAGGTTGCATGGTGAAGGTTTCTTTTGAAAGCAAGGAAAATTTTAAGGATCCACACTTATCTTACAATGTAGAAAACTTGGTGAATCTTAAGTTAATCATTAAAATGACAACTTTAATTTTTTTTGTGATATTTTTGTAAAACTATTCAAACTTCCAAGGATTTTATATAATGCTATAAAAATTTGAAAAATATTTAAGTAAAATAATTTTATTCTATAGAATTCAGGTGAATTGTTTTTGGGAAAAATGAAAAATTGTAAAATAATTTTTTGAAAAAAATGGAAAATTAGTTAAAGAGTGAGATTTAGCCTTTGAAATTTTCCTTCAAAAGTGAGCCCTTCTTTGTCCCCAAAACTTTAGATTTAAATATAAAAGAGAATGAGGTATATATTGCAACCATTGTACATGATAATGAAAGCATAAGCATTTCCAACTTATAGAAATGGATGTACAAACTCTGCTAGAGATAATGACCTCCATTGAGCTCCTTGCAAGAGTTTACTATGGCTTCCATGACCTCTTGGTTATCAATTAGTACATGGCTACTCAAAATTAATGGTAACCTCCATTAATATTTTGAATTTTATAATTTTTGTTCTTATGAATTTTAGACTATAATTTAATACTTAATTGTTTTGTGGATTTGAATTTAATAAAATAATAACTATAAAATGACTAGAACTACTCATAAATAATGTTAAATTGTGAAGGATTGCAAGAATTTGCTTGAGAGGTGCAATGTTTAAAGTGTTATGCGATTCTTGAGTTTGAATCTCACATAGTAGTAAACTCGAGTGAGCAAGGAGAATTCACAAGCTTCATTGGTCAACATGGTGGTGTGTGTGGCTACCAATGTTGTGAATCCCATCAATCTCAAATACATTCGCACTCACTTCTAAGGTATAGTGCATGACTTTGTATGAGTAGGTATGATATATGTGTTGATATTATGGTAGTTGCGGGAGGTATTTACCTCCATGTGTAAACCTGACGAGGATAGAATACTCCGGAAAGTAAGAAGAAACCCTAATGAGTTGGCTAATAACCCTAGAAGACTTGTTGTCCAGAAATAATAATATATACTGAACAAACAGATACCCAGAATGAGAAGTCGGCCCAGGCAGTTAGCCAGAATTAGTATAAATACAAGAGGCCGGTTCTCATTCTGGCAGGCAGTCTCAGAATTGCAGAGCAACACTTGTGCGCACTGCAGTTGCCCAGTTTATGTGCAGGTTTGGAGGAGAGCTGTCGTTGCAACTGCTGCAACTAGTAGTTACATTTGGACTATATGATCAGCTCTTTGTGATGCGCTAT
>SNQJ01S0048541.1:86323-104560 GCA_010110895.2 Picea sitchensis
TTGCAATTTCATCTAAGTATGTGGATGAAGTAACATGTGATGTAGTGCCATTAAGAGAATGTGGAATGGTCTTAGGTAGTCCATACTTATATGATCGTAAGGCAATCTTTTACAGGGAAAAGAATCAATATCAATTAACCAAAGCAGGCCAAGATTATGTGGTTCATGCTCATCATGTTAAGGCAAACAAAACACTTCATACAATGGAACAATTAAAGAAGGCATTTCAAGCAAGAAACAAACCAATAATTGTTTCAAATGAAGTAATTGATCTCAAGCAAGAACAATAAATGATTGTTGAATGGAAAATCAATCACAGGTTGCTTCAAGCTAAGCTCATGTCATGCAAATATTACAAGTATATCAACTCATTTGCAGTCATATTTTTGACGCTATCATTAGTAATGTTGTCTACATGGATGATAGTGGCTTTAGTAAGATGTAACAGGGTTCAAATGGCTAACAATATGCTGTTAGTTGTCATGATTGTGTTACAGTTGATCTTGATGAGACAGGTGCACAGGACAGAGTTCAGAAACAGAGGACAAGCCGGGTGGCCTATTCCGAGCTTGTTGATTGGTCAGTAACCTTTTGGGGACCAAAAGGTCCTTTAGTGGGGAGGTGTGATCCATAATCGGATCCAGGAGGCTTCCCAAGTCCAAAAAAGGCTAAAAAATGAAAGTTCTCGGAATTGAATGAAACCAATTCCATTGTGACCATCTCGTCGTGCTGATTCCGACCATATATTTACTTTCTCAAATGGACGATGTATGCGAAAGTTATCACACTCTGACCGCTTTCCCAAACAGCTAAAAAAAGTCAACAGTCAAACTGGCAAAAAGTCAATGCTGACGTTAGCATGACATCACCATGCTGACATCAACATAGTGACATGTGGCAGCACGACAACAGGGTGACTGGACTGTGACATGGACCAATCGCATGTTGACATGTGGCATCGTGGAGGACCAATGAAAGGGTGCCACATGGCACCCCATCACTAGTTTGAATGGAAAAATATTATGGAGCTCATGGGGTTCGACCCCTTGACCCATTGGCAGAGCATAACGCTTTCACAAAGGGACCAATAAGCAACACGCCTATATGTTTCTTGTTTTATATAACCCACCATATATTATTTAAATTGCAATATATTATGTAATGTGGCGGAATGGGCNTCTCGGGCCATTCCCACAAGACCAGGAGTTATCCACATGAAAAGCGCATGAGAGGTTTATCCATAGACCGGAGGTCACATGAGATGCACCATGTATCCAAGTGATTGCAGATTGAGGGCCAATGCGCAGCCCCTAGGGCGCTGGCGCTTGGCCATATGGTATGCATGTGACCCTGTTTTAAGTGCGTGTGCCAGCCCCTTTGGGCTATATTCAAATTTTGTTACAGAGTGGGTTTTTAACTATACAATATGGATTTTATTGATTTTTATGACTGTTAATGGAGGATTTGGCCCATTTTTGGGAGATATTGGGCTCTTTTTGAGCCCAGATTTTGGGAGGAAGATGGGGAATGATAACCAACTTCAAATCTATAAAAACCATGCTTGTTTGAGGCCATGGAGGGCAGTGAGATCAGAGTTATGCTGAAGCAAAGCCAAGTCAAAGCCATTTTTATGCAGGGATGTTGTTGAGAATGAGACATTTGCGGGCCATTTCCGGGAGCTACACTCAGTATTTTTCAGTGCTGTCAGTTGTGTTGGATTTCTAAGGTCGAGAAAAACACAGTGAGACCAGTATGAGATCTATTTGATGTACTTTTTCTGTAGTTTGAAAGCATTGAAGAATTAATAAAGAAGCCTCCCCCATTGAGACAAAGGCCCAAAGACGTAGGCAATTTTGTGCCGAACTCCGTTATCACTTCTCTTGTTATGGTTTGATGTTCTTATTGCTTCAGTTCAGATCTGTATATTGTCTTATGGATGCTATGCTTCTTCATTAAATTCTTCCTCTTTCATTCAGCTTCATACATGGTTAATTTACACATGCAATTAATAACTCAACCACAGTCATTAAAAGATATTTTCGGATCAAAGAGGGTCGATACAACACTAGGGTTTAAATGGTATGGAAAGGACTGAAATAACACAAAGAAAAAATTGGTGTTTGGGTTTTAATAAGGGCCCAATCTAGGTCACCCCTACAATAGTGATTTTTTTTTTTTTAACTAAATAAGATCAACTACTCTCTATAAGCTCCTTTAATTCCAAAAGTAGCACTACTATTAGAATTAGGGGATCGAGGGTTAATTGAGTTATTTTGTGGGTATTGATTTTTTTGTAAGGAAGAACAAGGGATCCATTCCAATTGCTTTCTTTGGACTTAGATATCACATCAAAATCCCATGCCAAAAGTGAAGTTACCACTATGGAATAGTGATTTTAAGCCTCTAATTAAGTTGTCCTAATGACAAACGATGGCCCTCAACTTTCTTTTATTCTAAGAGTCCTCAAGAGATTCTCGTTATATATCAACATTTGTCTAATTGTTGCCACATTTCATTTTGGTTAGTCTTCGAGATCCTCTATTAGTTATTCATAGATATCATAAAAAAAATGTCATGTCTTTGAGTATTGCAATCAACCTAATTCCCTTCAATGTTCTTGTTCCACTACCTCGAGGGTATGCTAATTATTTTTAGATACTCAAGTAGTTGCAATAATAATGCCATTTAGATATCTAGACATACCAACTTCAACAATTGCTACACAATAAATACTTATATTGTAACATGGTAAATATTGATAATACAATGTTTACAACACCCAACAATGTTGTCATTCCTTTCTTTATATATTTACTTGATTGGGCAATTCATATATAAACTTAAAGCTTATTTGAAACAATATTACCAACTAATCATTTTAATAAAAAATATTTTACTAAATCTGATTAATTTATGAAAATTATTAACATATATGACAATATTGTCTTACGCTACTTGTATCAATACTACTAAAAATGATATCAATAAACATGTTTCATTTTAATGACAATCTTCTTAAAAGGTACCTACTATGTTGACTCAATGTTTGAATTTTGATTAAAAAATACTTCAATCATATTCATCACCCTTTCAATTATCAAAGGTTTAATTGTGTTTAATACTATCACACCCTATTAAAAAAAATGACATTATAATTAATTTACCCAAAAGTCTTTATAACCTTTTATCTCTTTGTGATATCAAATATGCATTTTATATTTCATTATATTTGTAATTTCATTGAAAGGCTCCATGTACTTTAAATTCATATCTCATATCTCTGATATGTAATTTAAATTCATATCTCTTATAAATAGTTGTATATAATATTGAAAATTAATTTACCCAATCTTTATAACCTTTTATCTCTTTGTGATATCAAATATATATTTTATATTTCATTATATTTGTAATTTCATTGAAAGGCTTTATGTAATTTAAATTCATATCTCTTATATATGTATTTTAAATTCATATTTCTTATAAATAGTTGTATATAATATTGAAAAAAAACTATTCAAAAAATAAATATAAAAAAATAATAAATTGTATAAATTATTAAATAAATTAATTTTTTTATTAAATCATACTCTGTAATTTAAATAATTTAAAATTTATATATTAATTACAATTTTCAAAATTATACTTTGAAATAAATTTTATTATTTTTAAAAATTATATGAAAACTTAACATACCAAAATTTAAAATTATATAAAAAACCTAACATGATTTTACCTTTTCATAACATTACATTATTAATGTTTTTATCAATTTTAATTTATGTTTTTAAATATGAAAGTTTCATTCGATGACTATATTGTTGAATTTTTATCAACATTGTCAAATAGAAAAAGGCTTAGTTATAAAAAATTCTTAAATAAAAACCTTAATTATAAAAAATTCTTGAATGGAAACCTATATCCGGAGTACATTTCATTATAATTAATAATTATTGGAATGTCATGGATTTGTGAGTGACATTATCAAAGATACATAGAAACCTCAAATGATAGAATCTCATCTTCAAGGAGATGGATTGCAAAGAATAGTTGAAATTCCGGATGAGAAGGCAATAAAGTCTCAACTGAGTTCATCTTATTATAAGATCAGATCAGTATCCATTAAATGGATTTCCTGATGCGAAACTAGTTCATAAATTCTACTATGAACGCTTCAACTGGATGTACTGGTCACATTTTAATGCAGATTTAAGAAGGGTACTGAATTCTTCTTCAGTGGTATTTACTGAAACTACGAGAAACATAGGAGGCAGTTGAACATAAATTAATTCTTCAAGCTTCATGATGAGTCGAGAAGACTCCTGATGATGGCAGATAATCAGGTTTCTATTTTAAATGCCAATCATAAAGAAGCAAACTACGATTTTTTTCTTGCATTATGAAAGGCAAAAGAAAAGGAATAGTGACTTCAACATTGCAGATCTGATTAATCACTTGCATGGTCAGCTGATATCTAATACATATTTAGGTCAGTTGTGTTGATGGAATTCAGGACGGGTGCCAAGTACTTTGACAAACTTGCAACTTTTTAAAACATGTTAAAATGAAAAAAATATTGAATCTGCAATACAAGACTGAAGGAATTTTCCATTGCAAACTTTCAATATAAATTGAAAATGTATATACAGGCATGTCTATGATTAACTGCTACTGTAGCTGATTGAGAACCATGGTAACCATTGAATTTGTATCAAGTTTTTCAACATTCTTAATCATATCAGTCCAGAGATGCTACATGGTCCCTACATTCTTCACACAGAGCCGATATTTATGAGATGTGAGCACTGTTTTTAACCTGTAGGCCCTTTGAATCCTATCTGCCTTTGACCCCCACATGAAAGGCCTATGAATGAACCAGACTGAACACATGCCATTTTAAAATCCTTCTGCAATTCAGTCAGAAGGCAAGTGGATGCCAAGCCTTCCTTTTCTGTTTATGAAGAAACCACACATGAAGTTAAGACTGAAGCTCCCACAGGTCATCCTGATGGATAAGCCTCAAAATCTGAATCTCAGGCCATTGGAGGCAAAGTAGGAGATGGTGGACCCAATGCACCTGCTTCAGATAAACCACAGAGGCTTGTTATGTTCGTTGAATCCCTAAATTTGCTGCCCAAAGGATGTCTTACCAAAGCCAGAATTATAGAGAGAGACTCTAGTGCACAGGGACAAAGATGAGTATTATTTTGATATTGCTGCAAAACGCCGATTTCACAAATATTCACTTTCCAATACTTTCTATGTATCTTTGACTCTGTCACTCACAAATCCATGACATTCCAATAATTATTAATTATTATGTATTAATGTAACCGATAAAGATACACTATATAATTTCGTATAACACATTATTATTATTTTTACATTACATTATTGATTAAATTTTAATATTGCAAAATTTCTTAGAAATTTAATAAATATTATATTGAAATATTTCTAAGAAGTTTAATTCAAAATAAAATATAATGTGAAAATAATGATAATATTCCAATTAGAACAATTTTTACTTTGAATCCGTCTTATTTATTTTTCAATGAAGATATATCATTATCCACTACATTAATACATAATAATTAATAATTATTGAAACGTCATGTTTTTGTGAGTGACAGAGTCAAATATACATCGAATGTTTTGGAAAGTTTTGTGAGAGCGAGAGAATCAAGGACAGACTTCTTTCTCGGAGTGTTCCCCTGCACCATACCCATGAACACCCCGTACGAACACCCATTGTAAATGGGTGGAGAAGACGATCCACGAGCTGGACCAGACGCTGTCACCACCGATACGTATTGTATGTTGCAGTTTGGCCCTTGTACTTGCCATTGCTCATCATCTGCTCAAACTTACAATATAGTTATTATAATTAACATATTCAACCACTTAAACATTAACCAACACCTAAAAATAAATGCTTTAAAAAAATAGTCAAATATATATAAGTATGACCATGTTTATGGTCAAACATATAAGTATAAGTATGACCATGTTTATAGGGACCAGATACTACGTGGATGTTGTGAGAGAAAAGCTACATGCAAAAGGCTATGAGACATTGGTATTTCTTGCCATTGGGGTTGGAGGTTTAAGAGGTAGACATTGGTATTTCTTGTCAATGGGGTTGGAGGTTGAAACATAGAAGAGCTAGACATTACAACCATAGAAGTTGATTATACAATAGACATTACACTCACATAAGTTAATTAAACAATACAATGTACCATGGTAATGGTAAGTAATGAATAGTGTTTTGACTTTGTTTTAAAGTGAAAATTTCATGGGAAAATTTCATTAGAAAAGCTAAATGCAAAATGCTATGAGATATTTAGATATTGGTATTTCTTTTCATTTGGATTTGAGGTAGGGAAAAAAAGAAGAGTTAGACATTATAACACTAGAAGTTGTTGATTATATGGTAGCATGTGTTTATCATATATAATGAATATTGATTTGATGTTGTTTTAGAGTAGAAGATTCCATTAGTTCAAATTGTAAGGATCTTGGATAGGGTGAATTTTGTACAATTCCATTTCATTCCAGTGTTTGAAAGTTGTGTCATGATTAACTTTTATGCAATTAAGGTGGAGGAGAACAAGAAATTTGCTTGCTTAATCTTTAAGAAGCTCAATAATTCCACTTCCTCTTATGCAATTAAGGTGGAGGAGAACAAGAAATTTGCTTGCTTAATCTTTAAGAAGCTCAATAATTCCACTTCTCTAGTGAGAGTATTGTTACTTGAGAAGGGCGTGTTTGCTTGGGATGCTCCTAGTCTATCTTTCTATGATTCACAAACAATGGGCACACTCATTGATGAGTTAGAGAGATCCATTGACAAGACTAGAGAATGGCAATTTGGGAGACTTCCATGCCACACCATTGATTTGGAGGTCATAGATATACTAGTGGATTCCTTGGAAATTGCTACAAAGGAGCCTGAAATGATAGGATCTCATCTTAATGGAGATGGATTGCAAATAATAGTTGAACTTTCCGATGAGAAGGAAATCAAGTCTCAACAGAGTTCTTCTCATTGGGTTGATATGTGCTTTCTATAGTGCAGAGTGAGAGGCATGTGTAATTACTTTGGTGCTCAACATGGAGTTGACAAGTGGCATTTAAAAAAAATATTAATAACAAAATAAATATTTCAATGTCCCCTATGAATAAAATATTTCAATATCCACCTTAAGTTATATATAAAGTAATTAATTTTTTTATTTATTCCACCTATAAGTGTTTTTTACATCCTAGTATGAGGGAGATGTGTAATTCCATCAACGCTTAATATGGAGTTGACAAGTGTCATTAAAAAGAATATTAATAAAGAATATTTCCATATAGATTATGGATAAAAAAAAATCAATTGGTTTATATATATATATATATATCCATTTTAATTCCAAATCTATCATGGGTGGAGAGGAATCAAGTCCCTACAGGTAAAAGCTTGAGGAAATGTTTGCAACTCTAGTGATTTGATCCCTCTCGATGCGTGATAGATAAAAAATTAAGATGGATCTATGCTAAAATTAGTTTCCATTAAATGGATTTCTTGATGCAAAACTAGCTCTAAAATTACACAATGAACACTTCAATTCAATGTACTCGCCACATTTTAGTGCAACTTTAATAAGATGACTCAATTCTTCTATGGTATTCACTGAAACAACGAGAAACATAGAAAGCAGTTGAACGTAAATTAACTCTTCAAACTTCATGATGAGTTGAGAAGACTCTTGGTGAAGGTAAATAATCGAGTTTCTATCTTAAATATATCAAAAGGAAGCAAACTACGATCTTTCTCTTACACTATGAAATGCAAAAGCAAAGAATGGTGACTTCAACATTGTAGATTTGATGAACCACTTACACGATTAGATGATATCTAATACATATTTAGGTTAGTTGTCTTGATGAAATTCAAGATATGACAATGGCTCAAATTGCTCCATTAAAATGTGTGCTCTAGTTTTCTAGTTTTCATGAGGGCTATGCCTTTGTTGGTAGACACACCCCAAACAATTGCAAGAGGGGTTACTTTTTTATTCCAAGAAATTAGAGATCCAATTTACAAAAAAAATTGGCAGCAAATGATAGTGATGACTTGTCCTCTAAAACTAACATGGCAAATTTGTTTCATTTGTGCCAAAATTTTCATACTTACAATGGGAACATTAAACGAGTAAAGGGTGTTATGGGGATTACCTATCATTTCTTTCCTTTTGTCATAGATAATTGTATCTAGAGACCAATCTCATATTTGGAAAAGCTGCAATATTTCATGAAATCAAGGATACAATTACGATGAAAACAATTTATAGTCATAGAAGAAAATATTTTTTAAAGAAAGTTACATAGTGACTACTAGATTGATGATTGCTACCATGGGAAACAAAAGTACAGGAAGAAATATAACTGGAAATATGTGGATGGAACAGATACAAATATTTTCTATGGACCAACAAATAGCAATATGGTCACATCAATGATCCATCTGCCTTGTTTCCCATTGCACAATGGGGCTATGTACTTTTTTGTATCATACTACTGATAGACATGCTACTTAAATATGGGATGAATCCTACTATTATTCCATTCAAGAGTATTCATAATTGGTTGTTGCTAGCATAGGATCTCCACTTAGTGAACCTATGACATATCATGTGCATTCGTGGGATATTAAAGAATGCCTCTAATTTCCCTAGATAATGATACATACCTCCCAAAATCCTTTTGTTTAACCCCCTTCCTAATACATTTTTCCAATTAAAGATACCCCTATTTTTACTAGATACCCCCTTTTATATCCACCTATACCAACAAACCCTCCTACCTTGCATCCCCTCCCCCAAATACCTACAATATGTTGACTCTATTTTTAACAATTTAAAAACCCCCTTTATGAATGAACATGATAATATATTGGTTGAAAAGGTGAAGCCCCCATGGTTGTTGCTAATAAACTTAATAGGGCAATTCCTAATTCAATTGGTAGGATGAGCTCTCTTAAGAACCGAGATTTGAGCTGAAATCCTTCCTCGAAGGGTTCCAAGTACTTTGACAAACTTGCAACTTCTTAAACACGCTAAAAGGAAAAAAATATTGAATCTACCATAAAAAGTAAAGGAATTTTCCATTGAAAACATTCTCAATAAATTGAAAATGTATATACATGCATGTCTATGATTAACTACTATTGTAACTCATTTAGAACCATACCAACCATTGAATTTGTATTGAGTTTTTAAACATTCTTAATATTGTCATTCTAGAGATGCTACATGGTTGCTACATTATTCACACAAAGCCCATATTTATGAGATGTGAGCATTGTTTTTAAACTATAGGCCCTTTGAATCCTATCCACCTTTGATACCCACATGGAAGTCCTAGTAAGGATTATCTTTTTCTTTACACTTGTCAAAACAAAGAGATAATTTTGATCTTCTAGATTAGGGCTGATTACATCCTTATAATACCTTAAATATTTTTTTCCCTAAATAACTCTTTATCAAACCACAATTTCTCCCTTTTTTTTTGTAAACAAAAATATTTATTACCTCAAAAGCCTGTTGTAATCATACATAACAGAGCCATGTCTGGAGATCTGCCACCTGTTCCACCAGACAAGTGGAAACCAGAACAGGTGGAGACCTTCTGTTCTGTTTGGATCATGACAAAAACCCGTCACCTGTTCCGCAAAACAAATGGAAACCGGAGCAGGTGGCAGGGGATTGTAATGTCTAAACTATCTGAGAAATAAGAGAGAAGTCTGAACAAGAGAATGTAAACTTCTATTGTATCTTTGCAAAAATAGTGCATAAAGCTAAAAGGAAAGGACTAAGCATCGAAATAACCAATGAAACCTGTGCCGGCATGAGTTCTACCATGAGGAGTGAAAACGTATGGTTGCGTACAAGTTGAGCACCGTTGCTGGCTCTGTGAACTCCAGAGTTCATCATACATAATGTCGAGTTGGCTGTTGAGCAGTGTATGCCTGGGTAGATGTTCCTGCATATCCCTGCACATCTTGAAGATGAGTTCCAGATGCTATGGTTTTAGGAGACAAGTGGAGTGCGAGGCACGGTCCTGAGTTGAGGAGGGTGGTGGAGTCTCCATTGGGTAGTCGACCAACGAGATCTCTTCTTGAATTATGCAAGTCCCCCAGTCCGAGGAACAAACTATAGTGGGGACGAAATGGCTGGTGCTAGGATGGTCATGGGGGTCTAGAACAATATACAGAAGGGAGTCTGGTGGAACAATAATTGCCTCTGCTGGAATATATTCTTCTACAATGGCCATTGGAGGCTCGACATGCCCCCCATCATGGTAATTCAGAGAGGTTGAAGATGCTTAGGTGAGTCTACGGATTCTACGTTGCCTGGAAGCATAGCTGTACCAGGAGGGCCCTCTCTTGGGCTTAACATGCTCCCGTGGCATGGAGGTGGAGATAAAATAGAATGTGAGCAACCTGAGAATTCACAGAGCAGGGAGAACGATAAGAGAAAAACCAAAATACAATATCTGATCTAAGTGGAAAGAACCATAACATACCCGGAGGAAGTGGAGGGGCACCAAAGGAGTTGAAATGACCTTATGCATGCCTCCCATACTCATCGTCATCTGCTATCCATGGTGCACTGAAGGAGCCATTCAACCTACGCGAGGGAACTGTTGAACCTGCTCTAAAGCGCTTTGGATGTTTCCCTCCCTACAAGAAATGGAAGTTAGGGAGGCGATAGGCGCTACTAAGACTAGGATTTGCATGCTAGCGATGTGGAACCACATCCGGGGAACCATATTTTCTCCTTAAAAGAGGCCAACCATTCTTAAAAACTTGCCATTATACATATGTATTATAGAACTATGGAAAACTTATACTTCAAAAGAGAAAACCCATCTGCACATGTTATGAAATTGAGCCTTTCTATTCACATGGATAGATATATAGGGGGAGGGACTGAGTAGTATAAAAAAAATAATGGTGAAAAAAATAAGAATAGAAACCTATTGTAGTTCGATCTCTTTAACTTTTATAGATTATGACGGGGCAAGTAACATTTGCATGATAAAAGGTAATAGAAACAACTTCGTGCCTATCCATGGGCACTTTCATACAATAAATTAAATATAATAGAAATGACTTGTACAAGGAAAATCTTTCCGTTAGCAATGGCTAAATAAATTTAGAATCCATTGATGGTGTTGTGGAAAACTAATTTCATTCTTGAAATAATGAAATTGAACAATCCAACAAAGTTCCTTTTCCTCTTCCTCATCTCAACACCAAAGACCCATATTGTTTTAGTTGCTTTATTCTAAGTTTTCAAAGTTCTATGTACAAGGAAATTGTTATAGTGATAGAAATCTAGCAACCAAACTATTATCTAACATAATGTAACGAACCTAAAACTTAGGTTATGTAATAATGAATGCAAAAATTGCATTGGAACTTGTTAGCCAAACTTAAAACTTAGGTTATCTAATTGCATTGTGTTGGAGCTAGACAATAGTACTTAGAAGTTGTTGGCCAATAGAATGTTTTATAAAAGAAATTTAAATATTATAAATTTTTTTATTTGGTTTGACCTATGTGTAAGATTGGATAGGGCTAGAATATTTGTAATCAAAGACTAACTAATTGATTATCATCTATGAATGTCCCTTGTTTCACAAACAAGAGGGTCTCATACACCAATTTGATGTGTTGGCTTGAGCGTGACCTTAAAAATAGATTATATATATATATAAAATTTAAATGAAATTAATCATATAGGTATATACTTATGGGTTGAAAATTATGTTTATTAATTTATTATATTAATAGTGAATTAAAAATGTGTAAATTATTTATATAGGGATGATTTGAATACTAAGTTTATCAATTTATTATATTAATAATGAATTGAAAATGTGTAAATTATTTATATAATGATGAGTTGAAAATTCATGATGATGATGATGATTAAAGATAAGTAGATTGAATAAATCTTAAGAAGGTAAGAGATTAATTTGAATTCTTTAAAATTTTATGGGGTTGTCTAAACATTTCACTTTTTAAATTTTTTCACGAAAATTGGTAAAACAGATTTTGGTGAAATCTCCATTTTCTATTGTTCAAATTACATTTTTGAATATATAAATAGATTCAACACCCTATTTTATAAATATTCATGACCTTTTTGAAGATTTACTAAATATACTGAAAATTAAAAAAAAAATAAAAAAATTGATAAATCCAGTAAATCACACATTGACAACATGTTGGTTTATTTAAGAAATGAAGAATTTCCTGCGAGCATTACACCAAACTAAGGTCTCGGTTTTAAAAAAGTTTCAAAAAAAATGTGCATAATGTGCATATGAGGTCGAGATACGTGAAAAGTTGGATATTTCACTAACTTCAATGTAGAAGATTTAATATTATAAAAAGGTAAACAAATATAAATGAAGAGGAAAACCTAGCTTTAGTAGAGGCATCACTATTTCTGAAAATGGGCATGAAAAAATTATGAAGTCTGGGATGTAAAGAATATCAATGTTAAAGAGAAAGATGCAAGCAATATTTAGTGAGATGGAAAGAGAAAGGACTCAAGGAGGCAAAACATGTATTTTAGAGGTAAAATATAATTTTTTTTAAACTTTTGATTCATATTTAATTCATAGTGAGTGAGATTGTATCAAATTTTTTTATCAAAAGATTTACAGACTTACATAGTGAGTGAGATGTTAAATTTCTTTTTTCCAAAAAAAATAGAGAATGATCCACAAATACATTAATTTTATTTAAAGTAAATTGTATGAATATATTTTACAAATTAAAAATAAAGTAATTATTTTATTTAAAATAAATTGTATGAATATATTTCACAAATTAAGAATAAAGTAATTATTTAAAATAAAATGCATGAATACATTTAGAAAACTAAGATTAAAGTAGTTACATGAAGATAAAATTAAATAATTAATAGTAAATTAGGATTAATTTTAATTATATATAATTAACATTAGAGAGTAATTTTGATAGTAAAAATATATTAAATTTATTTAAAATAAATTGTATAAATATATTTCACAAATAAAAAATTAATAATTATTTAAAATAAAATGCATAAATACACTTGGAAAAATAAGATTAAAGTAACTACATAAAGATAAAATTAAATAATTAATAGTAATTAGAATATTTAAAATAAATTGTATGAATATATTTCACAAATTAAGAATAAAGTAATTATTTAAAATAAAATACATGAATACACTTGGAAAACTAAGATTAAAGTAGTTACATAAAGATAAAATTAAATAATTAATAATACTTAGGATTAATTGTAATTATATAAAATTAGGATTAGAGAGTAATCTTGACAATAAAAACAAGTTAGAATTAATTGTGGTTGCATAACGATGCCATAGCATAATTTTGAAAAGGCAAATAAGAAGCTATAATTTTAAATGTTGAAAGAGAGATTGACTAGAGTATAAAATTAGAAAAGATAAAATTAAATGTGATTGTATAAAGATAATAATAGATATTTATTTTGAGAATGTAGATTCATCTTATGATTTATTATCTTTATAAAGGGATTAAATCACTTAAAATAGATATACTAAGAAATTACACATCTACTTGATATTGAGTAATATCATTAAAATGTTTTAAAGAAAATATATATATATATTTTTTAATTTCTTTACATTTAGATCATTTAAATCTAAATATATATTTTTCATAAGGGTGATATTGAAAATATTTTATTGTAGAGATAAAACTGATAGAAATATTTTATTGGATTCCCATTAAAAACTATAGAACCTGAAATCTGTGAGCTTGGCTGGCCAAAGAGGCATCATCTCTTCGAGAGGATTGCAGGAGTAGCGGATGAAATCTCTCCAGTTGAGCATTTTATCTTCTTTAACATTGAAACTGGCGGCATAGCGCATCAGACATTTGGGGTACGTAGAGAAGTAGCGCATCTTCTCCTCCGTCGGCAGGTGAAAAGCTCTCGCCCCACTCTCATCATTTCAGCCATGGCGGATTCCGGGGGCGCCATGATTCTTCACCTGCAACGTCACAATCATTAATCTTTAAATCAAAAAAGAAGTCAATAGAGGATCTGGAAAGGCATTACCAGAAAGAAACCCCATTGTTGGCAGGGCATGCTTGGCACATGGTCTCCAACACTGCAGCTCGGCCTTCGCGATCGTCTTGAAGGTGAGCGAGATCGATCATGGGCAGGTGATCCTCTTTGTCCGTCGATGATAATCCAAAAACACTCAGCGCTGCTCGAGGGGTCTGATGTAAATTTCAGGGATGGCATGAATGCCAGCGTCAACCAGGGCTTTTACGCCTTTGTAATGAGCAGGATATCTTCATCTTCATTATTATTTGGCTCAGCGTGTTCGTTGGGAGAAGATGCAGTCAATGCATCCATGGCCCTGACCAGATCACAATGTCATTAATTACGTGGAAAGGCATATATTTATTGGTAATGGGTACAATTAATCATCTTTTAATTTAAAACTCTAATTTGATGGCTAACAATTAAAGATGCTGGAATATTCTTAGTTGTCCTCCCAAATCAATGAATGTGATTTACTTTTCATAATCTCCTTGTGATTTACTTTTTAACATTTACTTAATCATATTAAAAAATTACTATAACACTATATGATTGCCACGTTTAAATGATTAACGTTTAACATTACCACGTTTAGATTATTAACCACAAATTTCCTCACCTGTCTTTGCGTTTTCCTCAGAAATTTCAGCCGTCCGCACGTTTCATATTGAACAAAATATAGTAATATATGATGCCAAGTGATGACTCAATAAACTCAGCTGCATTCTTCACGACGACTCAAGAAACTGCGCGCATAAGAGTGGACATGTATTGCCAATATCTAGCCAAGTAAAAATGCAAGTGGGATGGTAGACGTGGCCGCACTTGACTTGAGATGCCTGCTCACCCAATTCAAAATCGAAATGGCAAATTGGGTAGGATGAAGTGACACTGTTATTATTATTTGTATGATGCTCTGAAATCAGCATACTGCGTGCGCACATATACTAGCATAGTCACATTAAACGAATATAGCAGATTTTATTTACAAATCTAATTAAAGTTTATAAGTTTATGTTAAAATTAGGTTTAATAAAGTAAATATGCCTTATTAGGTTTAATAAAATTATGTGACTGTGTAATATAGCTGCAAGTGAGTCCTGGAGCGAATATCCACATCCATATTTATATAACACCACTCATCTGGTACTATTTCAAACTGGATTTTCAGATAATAATTTCCAATTATTATATTATTGAAACGACTCCGCTCATTCGAAGGGCGGCTGTATTACTTCAGTCAGGCTCCATGTTACATCATGAAAGATTCGTTCTTAATTTTAAAAAGAGCCTCCGCTTAGTCTAAGGGCATGGGCATGTTACCACTGCACGCAACATCAGAGAGGCCATCATGATTGACAGAGATTACTTCTTCATTTTAAAATGAATAATTATTTTGAAAGGTTTATACCTATTGATGATGGGCATATTTAATAGGTTTTTAGTGTTTAATCAGTTTTGTATGGACAAGATTAAATATTGATGGAATATTCTTAGTCCTTCCAATAAATCAATGGTTGTGATTTCAACCACTAACTTCCTCACTATTATAAAGACATCAGTTTACATGTTTATTTTTTGATTACCATGTCTGAGTGATCAGCCCCAACCACTAGGTTTAATAGTTCATTGATCCATAAGAAAGTACAATTTCACTTCTATCATATGCTTTCAGGGATTGACCATTAATTTGTTTAAGACAAAGTCCTAAGGAACAAAAAAAAAAGTTTCAGATTATAGAATTTTAGGCCACCCAAAAAAGTTACCAAGATTTTCCTATAGTCCATATAATACAGTGTTGAAGTTTATGGAATTTGGGAAAGTGAATAGAAGTTTTCTCCAAATTTGAAGGAAAAGTCAAGTTGGTATTATATATTAAAAATATTTTAGATCACAATGTATTCAGAGAATAATTCATTTTAAATTTTGTTTCAATAAAATTGAATGTCAATTACTACAAACAAAATACATATATTATAAAATTTAAATATTTTTTTAAGATTAAATTTTACATATATATAAACTTCAAACATATTAGTAAATTTGAAACATCTTTGAAAAAAACTAAATAGTACCACACTCTTGTAATATGAAAATACAATAAAAGTCAATGATATGGTTTCTTGATAGCAACCATGTTTAGTCTTGGCTTGAAGGAAAACATACATGCATTAAAAACTTTTCATATCCACAACTATAAAGTGAGTATAGGTCCCATGGGATAGCACAATTGGTTAAGACGTTCGCACACTCTTTCAGTTTGGGGAGAGGTCACGAGTTCGAAACTTGTGTCCCTTGGGCTGCGAAGCTTTGTATCTGGAGTGGGTTTCCAGCGCGTGGAAAAAAACTATAAAGTGAGTATTATTAAGTTTTTTTATTTAAATAATTTTTGAAATAATATTTAAGTGTAGTTTAGTCATTGTTTTAAATAGTAATATTTTAAATAAATATAACAAAAAAAATTGTTATAAATTATGTGTTTGTAATAATGGAATACAAATATTTACATTTTAAGTTAATAATATCTGAAATTAGTACTTATTAATACACAAAATTATAAATAATTTTAATTTAAAACTTTTTATTTCATAAACTTGTTTCCAAGCTTTCATTTCCTTCGTTGATATTGAAGTTCCCCAAAAATTTCCAAGTTCCCAAAACCATTCCTAATCAATCAGGAAAGTTTCTGAAAAAGTTGGTGGTAAGAGCATTCCCATGCAATTATGATATAATATTAAAAATAAAAAAAATTGAAATTATATATGTTAATATCCAATTTTGGATTTTAAATATTTACTTTTCTCAATTTATAATAATAATAATTTAATAATCTATTTTTAAAATCATGATTAAATTAAACACCAAAATAATAAATAAAACTCCATAATTAATTTTTTTTTTTTTTATAAATACTTAACCTTTCAAAACTTACAAATTTGACCTATTCCCTACCCTTACTCATTCATGATATCAACGATGAGTTGAATGTTTATCGAATCACGACGAGCGACGACTTGGAAAGTGTATAGATATAATCGATTTGAAAACAATATTCAAATAATCAAAATATTAGGTGATATCATTCATATATCGATGACTTGAGAAATGTCAATATAATAATGAGTTGAAAACATATAAAGGTAAGCGTACGTGGATAGGTACATTTTAGAAGATTGATTAAAAAATAAATACTTAAATATATAAACTTTCGTTTTTTAAATGCCAGATAAATAAAATATTCAAATGTAATGTAAGCAAATATCAAATGAAAAAGTCAAATAAATAAAATATTCGAATGTGTATATATAACTTTTTTTAAATGCCAGATAAATAAAATATTCAAATGTAATGTAAGCAAATATCAAATGAAAAAGTCAAATAAATAAAATATTCGATGTGTATATATGACTTGTAAGATTATTTAAATAATAAATAGTTATTAAATAAATAAATAAAAAGTCAAATAAGCGAAAAAATTTAAACTTGTATTGATTTATTATATTAACAAGAGCCAGTGCAGTAATAGTGATGTTTGTGCTTAATAGTTTTGTTAGAATTATTATTTTGATTTATTATATTAACAAGTGCCAGTGCAGTAGTAGTGATGTTTGTGGTTAATAGTTTTGTTAGAATTATTATTGTAAGTGGAATTTAGTAAATAATAAATAATAATAAAGTAGTTTACTTCTTACCCAAGCATGTGTTCTGTAGCAACCAAAAGAGTTACTGAGCATGATTGATCAATTATTAATGATCATGTTAATGTCCTATTATTTTGTATATAATGGGGGTTTCTAGATCGCTGAATATTTTTGGGTGGGTACTTATGGGATCACTCATAGCTTGTGTTTCAGTGCCAATAAATATAGTTTGTGTTTAGGTTCCAAGAAAAAAATCAATTTTTTTTCATTTAATCAAGCATTTAGTTTACACATATACACCCACATAATAAGAGTTATAAGGAGTTCTAATTACTAGTTCTGGATTTTTTTCTTTGAAATGACAATAAACATAGCATGAAATTGTTTTTTTTTTAGGTTTAAAAAGAAAAATGAAAGCCAAAACTAGAATTGATAACCATCTATAAATTCCG
>SNQJ01S0048541.1:105876-116413 GCA_010110895.2 Picea sitchensis
TATATGTGAGCAGGATTGAAAATTATGTTTATTAGTTTATTATATTAATAGTGAATTAAAAATGTGTAATTTTTTTTATATAATAATGAGTGAAGATTGGGTTTATCAATTTAGTATATTAATAATGAATTGAAAATGTGTAAATTATTTATATAAAGATGAGTTGAAAATTGATGATGACGATGATGATTAACACTCACTAGATGGAATAGACCTTAACAAGGTAAGGAATTACTTAGAATTCTTTAAAATTTTATTATGTGCCCCAAATTCCTAATTATTATTATTATTATTGTCTCTATTCCTAAGGATAGCTTTTAGGTTTCCAATTATTGCTTAATTTCCTTCTTTTTTGTTTTACCTTTTAAACTTCTTTAATTTAGCTCGGTGTTTTGAAATGAGATTTTCATTTATAAATATTTGTGACTCTTTTAAATTTGGAGATTTAGTATGCCATATTTATGGTCATTACTCAACCTCAACCTCTTTATTTATAGGATGCAAATTGTTTTAATTTATGATTTATTTTTTAATTTTTTTTACTATATTTATTAATTTATAATGATAATTAAAACCACTTAAACTTTTAGATTTATTATATTAAATTAATAATAAATTCAAAATATATAAATTATTTATATAAAAATGAGTTGAAAACTATATTTATTAAGTTATTATGATAATGATGAAAACTAACTCATTAAAATTTATCAATTTATTATATTCACGATGAATTAAAATTGTGTATGAATATATTGAACTCAATTTATTATATTCACGATGAATTAAAATTGTGTATGAATATATTGAACTCGATTGATTAAAAAATAAATAATTAAATATATAAATTTCATTTACTATAAATTCAAAATAAGTAAAATATACACATGTAAGGTAATATCACTTATAATTATGAGTTGGAAAGGATATATTGATTTGTTATATTAATAATGAGTTGAAAACTTGTAAGATATAATTATAAGGATCTATCAATTTATTAAACTTGTAAGATATAATTATAAATTAAAAAAGATGTATCAATTTATTATATTAATAATGAGTTTATTAAATTTTTAAGATATAATTATAAATTGAAAAAGATGTATCAATTTATTATATTAATAATGAGTTGAAAACTTGTAAAATAATTTAAATAATAAATAATTAGATATGAAAACTTTTGTTTATAAAAAATATCAAAATATTTAAATATAAAATAAAATCATTCATATATTTATAATAATGCTGAATAGAAAATTATGTTTATCGTTATAAAAATGAAATTATTCATATAATTATGAGTTAAAAATTATGTTTATTAAATTTATGAGTTAAAAATTATGTTTATTAAATTTATTATATTTATGTGAACTAAAAATTTGTAAATCATTCATATAGTGATGAGTACCGAGTCTATCAGTTTATTATATTAATAATAAACTAAAATATGTAAATTATTTATATAACGATGAGTTCATCAATGTATTAGGATTTATCGCACACTAAAACTTATCAATTTATTATATTTAAATCAAGTTTAAAATGTGTATAAACATATTTAAAAAGATAGATTAAAAAATAAATAATTAAATATATACATTTTCATTTTCTAAGAAGTCAAAATAAGTAAAATATTAAAATGTAAAGTTATATCACTTATAATTTTCTAAGAAGTCAAAATAAGTAAAATATTAAAATGTAAGGTTATATCACTTATATAGCCATGAGTTGGAAAGGATGTATCAAGTTATTATATCAATATTAACTATGAGTTGTAAAGTAAGATCATTTAAATAATAAATATTTAGATATGAAAACCTCCATTTGTGAGAATGTTAATATGAAGGTAATGATGAGTTTTTATTATGAGTTGAAAACGTAAGATCATTTAAATAATAAATATTTAGATAGGAAAACCTCCATTTATGAGAATGTCAATATGAGGGTGGGCACTATTAATAGAAAAAATATTAATATATTTTCAATATTAATGTTTTTATTCTTATAAATGGAGTTTTAAAATGGTAAAAAATATTTAAATAAAAGTTAAAATAAGTAAAATATTAGAATGTAAGATTATATAAATTATGAGTTGGAAAGGATGTATCAATTTATTATATTAATAATGAGTGAAAAAGTAAGATTAATTAAACAATTGTAATGCATCTCTCAAATGGGTTATGTTATTACTAAAATTACTTAATAATTTTTTTTCCTATCAAATCTATTATTTTTTTTCATACTAAATAAAAACTAAGTAAAATGCATAACAATTATATCAACATTTAATATGATAAACACAACAAATAAGAACATTTATTTTAAGAAATATGCAACGGATGGACATTTCTTTATGAATTCACAAGAGACTCTGGTCCCTAAGGTTGGCTAATGTCCCCCTTCAACAATTAATTTCGATAACTAATTCCAGTCCACGACCTCTCTTTCCGCACAACACAAGGGATGGAATCCCCCTTCACTGCTGATAGTCCCTCAGGCCTTTCCACTCCTCTCCCACTCCTCTCTAGGGCTTCCAACATAGGTTGAACACAAAATCTCTCTGTTGGGACCTCATGAATTCTACAACTGCAATAGGAATTTGCCTAACAACAAAACACTTGCTTCTCTTGATGAATTTCAAGCAAAAATTTGCTCATAGGCTACAACCTCTCTTCCCATGAGATTATAGCTCCAAACAACTGCCAAACGTGTCCAAAATAACTTCCTTCAAGCTTCAACACTCAAAAATCCTTTGTTGTCCAAAGAAATCCATGTAAAAACAACTCTCCATGCAAAAACTTGAATGTGTAATTCTAGTCTCCTACCTATACTAATTTCCCCTTTTTTCTCTTGCTTGCTTAACTTACACTCTTCCCGAAGATGATTGTACTCAACCCCCATGCTCTCAATAAATATGGGATGTGACTTGTAATGAAAAATTCATGATAAAGATAATTTAGAAAGAAATGGTCTGGGTTTAATAAACATGAGTAAACTTTCCCTCCTTGAAAATTACATTTACAATATTCATTACTAGTTTGGGGTTTGAAAACACAGATGTTACAAAAATAAATATTTAGATATGAAAAGCTTCATGAGAATAATGGTCAAAATATTTAAATATAAGGTGAAATTATATCTATCTATCTATATATATATCACTTAAACGAAATTATTCATATAGTTATGGGTTGAAAAATATGTTTATTTATTTATTATATTAATTGTGAGTTAAAAAATGTGTAAATTATTTATATGGGGATGAGTTGAAGACTAAGTTTTTCAATTTATTATATTAATAATGAATTGGAAACTTATAAATTATTTATATAAAGATGAGGTGAAAACTATATTTATCAATTATGATAATGATGATGCTTAAATTTCATTGAATCAGTTTACCGACTAGGTAACTATAGTTTTGATGATTTAGAATGTTAGGAAGGTTGGTAAATAGACAAATCTTTTGAAATTGAGATCTAATTTGGGTATATGCAGGACATTCTAAGAGAAATTAATTTTCATCTTCAACCCTCTTAGTGTCACAAATATGATAGGTTCTTTCAACCCAAGGTGTTTTGAAATTTGTCCAATGCCTAGTTTCACTATGGATCTTGTGAGAATTTGTTCTTATTTTAGCAATGCTGATTTTCTTCTTTACACTAGTCAAAACACAGAGATATTTTTTTATTTTCTATATTAGAGTTGATCACCTCCTTATAATATCTTAATTTTATTTTATCCTCTCATCCTTTATTGCAAGACAATTTCTCCTTAAAATTAGATGTAATATATTTTTAATATTATCCTATTATGCAAAATGATCTATTCCTTTATTCCCCAACTATTTAGCCAAGACTTGGCATATTTATGCCGTCCCCACTTGAGTTATATGTGATTTTGGCTAGAGCTTGGATAAATTTTAGGAAGCGTCTTATATTCCATGTTCTTTATCTTGTTCTTGTACATTAGGTATCTAGTCATCATTGTGCTCTCAATGGGGGAAATGATCACTTCTATGAGGAGGATAGGATAGGGTGTATTTTCTTTAATTTTGAGATTATACGTTATAAAATTATTTTGTATCTTCTCTATCTTTGTCTATGATTCTCTAGATATATTCCATCCCCAAAATTCATATCCATATAAGATAATAGGAGCGACAAGAGTCTCAAAGAGAAGTTTTTTCTTATCACATTATTGATTTATAATTGTTTTCAAGCCCATAACAAGCTTTCCACCCTCCATTTATCCTTTTTATCAATTCTATAGTTCTATTTGAGCTTGTGATGAATATTGATTCCAAGATATTTATATGAAGGCACTTTATCCAAGTTGTTGTTGTCATATACAAAAGTATCTGAAGTGATATTTTTGGACTTAATTATCATAATTTTTGTTTTGTCAATGTTAATAGTCATACCCGTGCTAGAGTACAAATCCTTGAGGATTCTTAGTTTCTTTTTGAGATCATAGGGACTCCTTTCAATAAGAGCAATATAATCTATAAGGTACCAGAAGGAAATATGTAGAGCAATAATGAAATTATTACCAAAATTAGTTAACACAAAGAAGATGAAACAATAAACAAAATGATAATATAGATCCAAAGGATGATACCTTTACTATATTGATAGAAAAATTCACATGCCTCTTTGAGGGGGAAACCTCCAATGGATTAGAGCTCTAGTACAAATGATTTGCAAGACGAAGTGGTGTTTGGAGAGGATAAGCTGCATGTTAGGATGAAAAATGGGGGAGGGAGTCTCAATTGTTTGAATGGCATGGAATTGGAAAATAACACCAGAATTACCTTTTTTGAGAAGTTTCTCCATTCAATGTGAACTGATGATCTCAGGGGAACTAGCTGTGATGGCTTGGAAATGGTACTGTTATTCATCATATTGGAAACTCATGTATAATTCCTTGAAGTCCATGGTGACGGGGCCTAGTGTGTGTAACCATTCAACATCGATAACAATGTCGCAACCGCCTATGTCAATAGAAAACATGTGGGATTTCAGGTGTTAACGACCAATTTGTAGGTGCACATTTTCGCAATGACCCCCACATTTCATGGAACCACCATTAGAAATCACTATTTGGAATTTATTGACTACATAAATATAGCAAAGGGTCTCTTGGGAAATTCTTTGATGAATAAAATTATGGGTGCTACCACTGTCGGTGAGGATAGTGACTTTTCGATTCTTGAGATAGCCAATTAACTTAAGGGTTTGGGGAGTAGAGATACCAGTGAGAGAATTAAGAAAGATGTCTGGTTCAACTTCTAGTGGATCAGAAGGCGAGCTATGATCATCAACCTTGGGAAACATGTTGGGGTCAAAATGTACAAATATCATAATAGAGAATTTCAATCGTTGTTAAAAAATATTAGTTATTGGACAGGAAAAAGTTACTAGTTATAGGGTCATGGGTTCGAATCTAGAGAAGGAATTTTTTTTGAGAGATAATAATAGTTTTAGTGACAATCTAGATAAGAAGGAAGTGTATTCTAGCAAATGATATCTTCTAAAAAATGTTAAAGTCATTTTTTAGATAAAGGGTGTGTTGTCTAGGGGTACTAGAATCAAGGTTCTTGGGCTTGTATTAACATGAGGATTTAGGTTCAAAACCCCCATAATGGGTGTGATGAGGCTAAATGCAAGTCCAGGGTGATTTTATTGGAATAGAAATGGCCCTCATAGTGTGCTCACTTAGCCAAATAATAGTTGTATGTTTATATAAGTAGTAAGTTCCCCCCCAAAAAGAAGATAAAGGGACACAATTCTAGAGGAGTGACCAAGATGTAGTGTCAGTGTAACAAATTGATTCCCAAAAAAATAGATAAGCAAAGTGTTTTTTTTTCCATAATCCCGAGTCTTTGTATTACTGATGAGAAGATATTATACAATTTTTTTTACTGCTGGTTTGCCTGCAGGGAAACCAGACCAACAACAAAACATAACATTGTCATTCTAGATTTGATCAATATGTCTAATGCTTATAATTGATAAACTGAAACAACAATAGCTTCTAGTTCCATTGTCTGTTCTACTTTTCTTATTTAGTTGTAACACCATGTTTCCCCCAGTCTGTAAATATAACTTTATTGGCTAGGAACTATGACAAACTCAAAGTGTGAATCTTTAATTTGGTGGACCTTTGTATAAAGGTCGATGAATGTAAATCATGTTATTTTGATGGATAATGGAAACGTGTTGCATGACTGCTGAGAGGGGGGATGTTCTAAGAAAGAGAGACCACGATTGCTAATAAAATGGTGGTGGAGGGAACTTGGAATGGTTGCGATAACCTCCACCAAACCAATACCATACCGGAGTTAATGTTGCTCAGATCAGAACAACCCTCTGCCCAGAAATGAATTTTCGTCAGGCTGGTAGGTGGGAAGGGCCTCGTCAAGAGTTAATGAGGGATGGGGCAGACTGCCCATGGGATGGCTTTTGGACCTGACCACGGATGGGGGGATTCGAGCCACACACAACCTTGCTAAGGGAAAGAAGGGAAGCATGGTGGACAGGGGGGTATCCTGCAAAGAGGCAGAGACGAGAGCAGAAACTCTCGGGTTCGAGGAAGGATTGAAAGAAAAAATAATGAGTTCTGATCACAGGGAATAGAGACAGAGTCAGGAGAAGGAGAGTAACCTTCGTCCTCATCTATTCCTATATTGGGAGAAGGAGAGTAACCTTCGTCCTCATCTATTCATGTATTGGGAGAAGGAGAGTAACCTTTGTCCCCAACTTCCGTTAAGCTGGAAGTATGATATTGAGTCTCAGAGCATCATGGCCTAAGCTCGAGGGTGGCCAATGATAAATCCATTGGGAGGGACTGATCCTATGGTTGGGTGGAAACGAGCACCCTTCTCAGCAGTCACATCATGCCTAGTGGTTTTGATAAGTGTTTTAGGCCTTGTATTTTGAATTGAATATCATGGATACATGCTCATGTTTATACGCCCATAAATGGTTTCTATATGCTATGATTTCCTGTTAATTTAGATTGGAAATAATGAATGCATGTGTATACTTATATGCCACAATTGGTTTCTGTATAAAATGAGTAAGTCTAGAGCATGAGTCCGTTCCACCGAGAATCATCCCATCTGCTTGATTCTCTTAGTGTTTTGGTTAATCCCTCGAAGGACCTCCCCCAGGGAATTGCATCTTGTCTCAGAGTCAGAGTAAGCTCCTTGGTATGGCTACCGCTGTGGTAAACTCATGAGAATACCCTGCCCCGGTGTTATAGATCATAACTTGGTGAGTTAAGAAGGAACTTCATATAGGTCAGTAGCCTAGGAACTTTGAAAGGTACCCAAGCCCCTATCCAGAAACTCGACTAAAATTAGGGATAATTTCCCAAAAACCATATGAAGGTTCATGTGATCTGGGTCTAGAAATACTATGCAAGAAGGGGTTAGCTCTCGAAGGTTTCAGAGTCATGGGAGTTTGAAGCTCCGAGAAATTGAATTTCGCACCTAAGTTCATAAAGGATAGTGAATCCAACTATCTAAAGGGAGTATCCTTTCATTTGGTAGATGAATGGATGAGATCCTTTCGTAAGTATCCCAGGTCTGTCAGGACCAATGGATCTAGAGGAGGAGTGCAGGCGTTAACGCCCCGACCCCTTCAGTCTTCGTAAGTAGAGATGGAATCAGGACCATAGATCCCAGGATCCATCGGGATCTACCTTGACTGTCGATCTTAACCCTTTTGTAGGTGGGAGAGTGGACTCGTAAAAACCCTAAAAGCCCCGATGTAATCAGAACCGTCCATCAGAAGGGACACGTGGAGGGAGATCAACATTTCGCTGACTCGCACATCAAAAGAGTCAACGGGTGGAGTTTTAAGGACTCACAAAACGTGAAATCATTATGGACCATTGGATCCAGAAGGACACGTGGCGAAGACCCATGCATTTCATGAAAACGGGTATCGGGAGATCAGAGGTGCAGATGAGGAAAAACTCGCGAAGTAAGAATTTGCGAAATCATCTGGACCGTCCATCGAGAAAGGACGCATGGCAGGATATCAACGTTTTGCTGACTCACGACTTAGGGAATTCAAAGGACAAAGTTGTTAGAACTCCCGAATCATGAAACATGAAGTCTTGACAAAATATGGGCCATTGATTTGTGGGAGGCTCAGAGCCGTTGATCTGTATACTGGAAGAATTTTGGACCTTCGGACTTCGAGATTTCAAGGAGGAGGAGTTGGACGAGTTTTCCAATTTCACGAGTGGCGAAATCCCGATTGAATCTAGGCCATTGGATAGAGAGAGACCTATGAACTGTCGATTTATCTTGGTCACGGTTTCATAGATTTGGTCATCGGGAAAATGGAAGTGAAGACTTTACCAAAGTCGTGAAGGAAAATCGTTGACTTAAACTGGGCCGTTGGTTAGCAGAGGGTTTAGAGACGTCAGATCTTTGAGAGTCAGAGATTTGGAATGAAAGGAAGAACTGTTCATGATTCTCCGAATCATGAAGTCCCAAAAAATATGGGAGCTGGGAACCAGTCCTAGAGGAAGGTCACACCGTGAACATAGGTGAGAGGGCTAGTGCTTGCTAGGCCCCTAATCGGGTTTCGGGACTTGGAGGAGTTTGAGAAGTTGGGACGCCTTGCATCGAAAGCCTTGAAGTCGTGAAATGCGACGCACCATTTAGGTTAATCCTGTGGTCAAGGAAATGGTCACGTGAGGGGAGGGAGATAACGGTCATTAAGCCCTTTCGGAACTCGAAAGTTGGAGGAGATAGGGCGCCTTGCATCGGGAGTTCCGAAGTCGCAAAACACAACTCGTCGTTTAAATTAAGCCTATGGTCACGGGTAGTGGTCACATGGAGGAGGATAAGGGAAGAGATCGCCTGCGCTAGGCCCCTGTAGGAATTCAAGGAATTCTGTCCCTTGAGAAAAGGAGATTTTTTTTTTTTATGCCCGTCGTGTGTGTGTGTGACATTAGTCTACTATACAGAGGTGGTAAACCCAGACCTCTCAGGTATTTTAACAAAAAACACAGATGGAACAACATAAAAATTGAGTTAATGGTTTTGCCTTCTTCTAATGGAACTTGGGGTTGATCATAGTGCAGATTAGATAAGTCCATGCCAGCCATCTTGTCTGCAATCAGGTTCAACTTGTGTTCAACCAAATTAACCTGGATTTGCACATCATCGAGCTACATGAGAACTTCTTGGCGAGCTTCATGGTGGTCCAACAAAACTTGCCCATCAGAGTTTTCAGATGTCAGTAAATGTCCACAGTTTTCAAGTAGTGCAAGGACTACCCTCAGAATATGAAAATATTAGGAACGCATGAGCTGGTGGTCTACGTCACCTCGTCATTAGGGATGAACCTCCTCAGAAAGCGAACATCTGCCTCGGCCAGGTCCATTTCTATTTGAATTTCTGGAGGGGTGACAAAACGATAGGTGTTAGATGAGTTTTTGGCCGCGTCCACCAGGCGAAAGCCTGAACAGGTTCTGGGTCTACACGAGGCACCACCATGGCCTCGATGAGAGGAGCTTCCTCTAGCCATATCAGAGGATCTGGGAAACTAGAGCACGATAAGCAAGAGCAAGGAGGTGGAGGAAATTCCCACCGCAGGGTGCAATAGAGAAGCTATGGAAGGAAGCGGGAGGAAACATAAACGAACAATCAAAGAGAGGTAGTAATGCAGCTAGGGGGACACAACTAACATAGCCACCCTGTTAAGGTCCTAACCTACACATAGGTAGATCAATGTATTCGGATGTAATAAAGGTCAATATTAATAAGGCCTTTCAATAAAATAGAATAAGGCGGATGTAAGAAGACCTAATAGAAGCTTCCGCTTCTAGAAGGATCTTCCTCTAGATGCTTCTCTTAATAGACATATTTAGTATAAATAAGGGGCGAGGGTATGTGAACCCTAGCTTGGAGATTATTGTAACAGAGCTTTGCTCGACTGGAGGTTGCCCCCTCGAAGAGGCCTGTGAACATTGCTTTCTGAATCAAAGTGCTTTTCTATTGCTATTTCGTATATCATTTCTGTGTATAGTGAAGATTATGCTGGATATTTTACTGTTATTCTGCCATTTCTAGCATTTTATTTCTGTTCTGCATATTTTATATATCTGGTATCTTGCAAGTGGTATTAGAGCACTTTCCTTGGCAGAAATTGTGAGTATTTTTTTCTTCAGGGTAGAGACGTATTCCGGCGTCTTTAAGCCATAGAGATCTGTCATTACGCGCATAAACCCATGGTTGAGGGATTCATACACGCAGGAAATACAGGTGGTTCTTAAGCGCACATTTGTTGGCCACCCTTGTAACCCCTGTTGGTACCCCTTCGAGTGGTAGCGCATCAGACATCACCTGTGTATGGATCGGCCTAGATTTTCTGAAGCCCTCTTTAGATAAACCTATCGGCCACCAGAGTGCTATAGTGTCACTGAGAACAACACTCGGGAAGATACTCTCTAGTACCTGGGTAGTCGGGTAGTACGGATAAGGGTACAGTCTATCCTCCTTAGTTAGTGCCCT
>SNQJ01S0048541.1:116423-131721 GCA_010110895.2 Picea sitchensis
GATCTTCCTCTAGATGCTTCTCTTAATAGACATATTTAGTATAAATAAGGGGCGAGGGTATGTGAACCCTAGCTTGGAGATTATTGTAATAGAGCTCTGCTCGACTGGAGGTTGCCCCCTCGAAGAGGCCTGTGAACATTGCTTTCTGAATCAAAGTGCTTTTCTATTGCTATTTTGTATATCATCATCATCAACAACATGAAGTTGGAACATTAACATCAATAACACAAAGCTGGAACATAAACATCAACAACAAGAAGCTGGAACAACAACATATCAACAACCCAAAGTTGGAATAACATAATCAACAACATGAAGCTGGAACATCAACATCTAAATGTGGCAAAAGAATGAGGTAGGTGCATCAACAACAACATCTGTGGTACTCTGACATAGTGTTCTTAGCAGACCTTTAAGATCTGCCCAGGAATCATAAGATTCCCTAGGATATAAAATCCTAAAAAGCTACCGCGTGGTACTCTTACAGACCGTCCTTAACGGATCTTTGAGATTTTCCCAATAATCATAATATTCCATAGGATATAAAATCCTAACTGAGCTACCACTACTGACCACAGCTGGCATATACATGCACATGTACTCTGACTGATCCAGATTTAGGAGAAAAACAAACTAATTAACAGACTGNTGAATACAATAAACACAGAGATATGAATAATAACACAGATATCCAATGAACAATATCTTCTATTGAATAATGAAATAGGTTGAAACTGTAAAACTGCAGAACTGAAACACTTTCTCGAATGGTGGTAGCTATCTCTGATAAGAGACATGGTTTCTACATGCATATGTATGAACATAATGAATTACAATGAGGCTCTAGAGGCATTTTTGATATTACTTATGAATTCCAAAACCCCAGACATCCAAAAACCTAACCCTAGGAGGTGAAACATCAAAAGTTATGTGGACCCTTATGGGTAAGTTGGTACCTCAACTTCCCAGGGTTGTAACTTTTGCATACGACCTCCGTTTTCGGCGCGCGATAGCCCATTGGAAAGGTCTTTCAGAGAACTACACATTACTCTGTAAAAACATGAATCCATATACAATTTGACTGTGGCAAGACAAAAAAACACTATTTAGGCCTCCAAAACGACCTTGAAAGTACAACAAGATGTGCTGACATGAAAACATACAAAATAATCCTGTTGGATTAGATGAGAGGACTCCAATATCTTCTTAGAAGATGTGTACGGATTTAGACAACCCCAGAAGTGTAGAAACCACAATTACAAAGAAGTACAAAAGAACGTGTTGAACTAAAAATGGATAAGAGGAGCCAGTTGGAATAGGTGGGTGGCTACCAATAGTGAACTGGATCAATCCTCCCCAATTAGGAAGAAATGGTCTCCATTGTGTTGAGTTCCCCCATCAGGTGAGGAAAATTCTGTTGGATTTGGTCCTAGGTGAGCCACTTGCCTTGGTGTAGGAGTTTCCTTGCCTTGACAACCCGATAAAGCTGGATCCTCTGCTGGTGAGTGCCCTTGACCTGTGTGCCCACTATTTGATCAGTGGATGCTTGTTCCATGCACTCATGGTTGAGCTTTGTGGGTGTCAGTTGTTCTACGATCTTTGAGGTCTCCAATAATGGTGGAAAATATGGTCGAAGGAGGTCCACATTGAGCACTGGGTGCAGGCCAAGGAAGGGTGGAGTGTTCAGCTAAAAATCATTGCTACCCACGGCCTTAGTGATAGTGTAAGGCCCATAGAGAAGTGGGCAGATCTTCCAATCGAGCCTTGTGAGATGCTCCTTCTGGAAATGTAACCAGAATTTGTCGCCAACCTGAAACTGGTGTGGTAGCCTGTGTTGATCATGGCGCTGCTTGTACTTAGCACTGGATTTCTGAAAATTATCTTGGAACTGTTGGCGGATGTGCTGAATCTGCTCAATGAATCTGGTGGCTTTGTCGATCGTAAATTGATCATGGGAAGAGTTTGTCTGTGTGGTGGCAAGAGGAAGTGCAACATCAATGGGTCCCAAGGTTTGGAATCCCAGTCCTAACTGAAATGAGATATGATCGGTGGAGCTATGGAGAGGCCTGTTGTAACTGTGCTAAACATAGGGGAGACTCTCATCTCATGTACATGGATGCTCAGAGTTGTACAAGCATAGGATGTGCACAATCGTCTGATTGATGACCTCTGTTTGGTCGTTTGTTTGGGGGTGGAAAGCAGTGGATTTTGTGAGCTTGGTGTTCAACAGTGATGAGAGACTCGACCACAATGTGCCGAGGAACCTGCTGTCCTGATCGAAGATGACGGTTTGTGGTATCCCAAAGTGGACTCACACTTGTTCAAAGAAGAGCTTGGCAGTATCTGTCGCTGTGATATTCTTCTTGCAAGCTGTGAGGATGGCCATCTTCGAAAATTGATCAACGACTACAAATACACAGTCATTTCCTTGCCTGGTGGACGAAAGGCCAGACATGTAATCCATTGAGATGGATTCCCAAAGATTCTCAGGAGTAGGAAGAGGGGTGTATAAGCCTTGCTTCTTGATGGATGGCTTGGAAATGGCACAGGCATTGCAATATATGATATACTTGCTGACGTCCTATCGAAGTTTTGGTCAATAAAAATGTTTATGAAGAACGACCACAATTTTCTCCACATCAAAATCTCCTACCATCCGATTGTAATGGGCTTCCCAAATCATCTTTGCACGCTCTATTGTAGGAACACAGAGATGGCCCAGGTGGCATAATAGTCCGTCCTGAACATGAAAATCGGTGATAGTCGCACCTGTACCCAAGAGATGATAGGTGGTGGTGAAGTTCGAATCTTGCTGATAAAGTTGGGTCCACTCAGATGCTTCATGTCCACAGGAATGGAGCACAGTGGTGAGTACAACCACAGGAGGTCGAATGAGGAAGTCAATGACATGATTTGAGATACCTGTCTTATACTTGATGTTGAGATGGAACTTATGTAGGTAGGTGGACCACTTATGATGGCGGTCATTCTGCAATTTCCCTTGTGTCTGTATGAACTGCAGAGGCTTGTGATCAGTGTGTATGATCGTCTGCTTTCCCAGAATGTAATTTTTCCATTGGCGACATGCTTATACAATGGAATAAATTTCCTTGTCATAGGTGGGGTATTTTCGGACAATATCTGAGAGTGTCTCACTGTGGTATGCCACCAGATGACCGTGTTGAGTGAGAACTGTGCCCACAACATAGTTAGATGCATCAGTTTCAATCTCAAATGGTTGTTGCAGATCATGCAAGGAAAGTACTGGAGATGAGAAAAAATGATGCTTCAGATCATTGAATGCTCATTGTTGTTCCTTTCCCCACACGAACTTGGCCCTGCCACCGCCCTTGGTCACCTGGCTGAGGGCCCATGCAATATGGGAGAATCCCAACATGAACCGTAGGTAGAAGTTGGCTAGTCCCAAGAAGATCCGAAGCTCGGTCAGTGTGGTCGGGGCTGGCCAGTCACAAATGAATTGGATCTTAGGTGGATCAACATGTACCCCATGCTCATCAACAATGTAGCCCAAGTATTGGACCTTGTTCATGCAAAAAGAGAATTTTTCCAAGTTGGCATATAGCTTGTGCTATCGCAGAGTGCTCAAAACCTACCGAATATGTCGCATGTGCTCCTCCCATGTCCTTCTGAAGACGAGGATGTCATCCAAATATACCACCACAAAGGAGTTGGTGAAGGGTCTCAATACATAATCCATCAACCTCATGAAAGTGGTTGTTGCATTTGTTAATCCATGAAAGTGGTTGTTTCATTTGTTAATCCAAAGGGCATGACTAACCATTCAAAGAGACCTTCTTTAGACTTGAAGGTTGTCTTCCATACATCAGTTGGTTCGATGGAAACCTAGTGGTAGCCATACTTTAGGTCAATCTTCCTGAAGAACTTTCCCCCCTTGAGTTGGTCAACAAGGTCATCAATCCTGGGAATGGGGTATCGATTCCTAACTATGATTTTGTTTAAGGCTCTGTAATCAATGCAAAGTCGCCAAGTCCCATCCTTCTTCTGCACCAATACAATTGGGCTTCCGCAAAGGGAGGAGCTAGTTTTGATGTGCCCCTTTTAGAGAATCTCTTGGATATGACGCCTGATTTCGTCATTTTCCATCAACGAGTGATGATAGACTGGTCCATTAGGTAGAGGTGCACCGGGGGTCAGATCAATTGGATGCTTGACTTGGCAGTGTGTCGTTACCCATGTAGGTGAGGAGAAGATGTCTCTATATTCTTCCATGATCTCATCCAAGGGGAGAAATATCACATAGTACCTCATCTTTGAAAGGCTTGATGTCGTAGGGAAGATTCCATTTTTGGCTGACACAAAGATCTCTTCCTTGGCGAAGCTAGCCAATGGTGTCAGCTTGCGGGTGCAATATTGTTGGCAGGTCCAACCGCTTTATGACCTCTGCTGAAATCAGGTTCTTCTGACTACCACTATCGACAATGAAATGAAGCAGAGCCCCCTTTACCCACATCTACGAGTGAAAGAGGCATTTCCCTTCCTCTGGTTCTTCTGTTTCGCTTGACCAAAATTTGGTGGTAGCGATAGTGGCACTGGGTTCAACATCGATAATCTGATTCCCTCCTTCAGGATTTGATTTAGAATTAGAACCAGCCTCTGACTCAAAATTCTTTAGTTTTTCCATGAGTGATTGCTTGGAGCGACATTATTCAGTGTTGTGCCGAGGGATTTTATGGTACTCACACTATTTTCCCATGTCCTTCTTCATCTTCTCATTACCCTTCTTGCGTTGCGACTTGGACTGGTTGTCCTGAGGGCGACCACATCGACTTGGTCCCTTGATGTGTTGGTTGGGGCCTCCTTTGCCCTGCTTCGGCTGTGAGGGGTTTGTATATCCAAACTCTCTCCTTTTCTGCTTAAATTTCTACTCGATCTTGACAGCGTATCTATAAGCTGTGCCCAATGAGGTGATGTCAAGAAACTCCATTTCTATTTGAATGTATCTATGCAAATAACCGTGGTATTTAAGCATCTGATGACACTAAGAGTCTTTGATACCCAATTTGGTGCACAGGGTATGGAAAATATTGGTGAAATATGGTACTTTCTAGTCCCTTTCTTGAAGTAGGGTGGTCCATCTGGTTTACTGGTCCTCGTAGCTTCCAACAAGGCAGTACTGTTCTTTAATAGTGTCCTGGAAGGAATCCCATGTAGGGGCCACCAAACATATTGCATATTCCTCTACAACCCTTTGCTCAGAGTAAGTATCCCACCAGTCTTTAACATGGGGAACGACCTTGAGGACTGTAAAAGTGATCTTTTCCCTATCAGAAAAATTGTGGACCGAAAAATACCCTTCGAGCAGATTCAACCATTTATCTACAACATCCACATCTATCAGTCCTTCAAATAATGGAATATCAAAATTTACCTATACCTTGAAGGGGGTTGCATGGATGCTTGATGAAGATGCTTCTCCTATGGGAAACCGTCGAAGGATTTACACGAAGTTGTCCATCATTTCGTTCCTTTGTTGCGAAAGGGATTCCTCGAGAAACATTTTAATAGGATCTCCTACTCCATCATCTTTCTTTTCATCCCCCATGGGTTATTTTTGGTCTTGACGTGACCGATATTGCAATGGCTCGATCGGTTCAAGTCCCAACTTCTTGTACCCAGATCTTGTTGGGGACATGAATAAAGAAAAATAAATGAAGAGCAAACCACTTTGATACCAATGATCTAGATTTTGGAGCGGAATGAACTAATTAACATAATGAATACAATAAACACGAAGATATGAAGAATAACACATATATCCAATGAACAATATCTTCTATTGAATAATGAAATAGGCTAAAACTGGAAAACTTCAGAACTGAAACACTTGCTCAAATGGTGGTAGCTATACCTAAGAAGAGATGTGGCTGCTACGTGCATCCATCTGAGCAGAATGAATTACAATGAGTCTCTATAGGCCTTTTGGATATTACTCATGAATGAAAAAACCCTAGACATCCAAAAACCTAACCCTAGGAGGTGAAACGTCAAAAGTCATGTGGGCCCTTATGGGTAAGTTGGTACCTCAACTTCCTAAGGTCATAAATTTTGCATACAACCTCCGTTTTAGGCGCGTGATTGCCCATTAGAAAGGTTTTTTATAGAACTACACATTCCACTATCAAACTCTGACTCTGTCTACAGTTTTACTGCGACGAGAAAAAAAAACACTGTTCAGACCTCCAAAACAGCCCTGAAAGTACAAGAAGATGTGCTGACATGAAAACATACAAAATAAGCTAGTTGGATTAGATGAGAGGCCACCAATATCCACCTAGAAAATTTGTAGGGATTCAGACAACCCTATAAGTGTAGAACCCACAATTAAAAATAATTACAGAAGAACGTGCTGAACCAAAAATGGACAAGAGGAGCCAGTTGGAATAGGTGGGTGGTCACCAATATCCAGCTGGATCACTGATAGACCGTCCTTACCAGACATTTGTTATCTTCCCAGGGATGATCAATCCCCTAGGATATAAAATCCTAACTGAGCTATCCGCTCTTGGTCAGGATACCATAGTATCATCAACATCACTCTCCCTTTCGAGGGAGATCCTTTTAGACAATACCAAGCTTGTCTCAAAACTACTCAAACTTCACACGAGATAGAGGCTTAGTCAACACATTTGCAACCTGCTCATCTGTGCCAACATATTGGAGCTTCATAACTCCCTTTTGTACCATATCACAAATGTAGTGGTACCAGATCTCAATGTGATTCATATTATTGTGGAACATTGGGTTCTCTGTAATCTTTATACAACTCTAGTTATCACAAAATATCACAGTAGCATCCATCTCTAGGTCAAAATAGAGCTGTCAAAAACCTCCAAAGCCATATGGATTCACAACTGGTAGATCATGCTGCAATGTACTCCACTTCTACCGTACTGAGAGAAATACTGGATTGCTACCCACTTTTCCATGAAGTCATGGATGACCCCAAACTGAAACAACATCCTAAAGCACTTTTTCTATCTGAAGCAATTCCATGCCAATATGAATCAGTATAGTCATACAATATGAAGTCACAATCTCCAGTATAACAAAGGCCATAGTCTAAAGTACTCTTAAGGTATATCATCACATGCTTTGAAACTACAAGGTGAACACATCTGGGATCCACCAGATACTGACTCAAGGTGTTCACAACAAAGAATATATTTGGTTTGGTATTTTTCAGATACATCAACAAACCAATCATATGTTTGTATAGAGTAACATCAACTATTTTTGACGAAGTATCAACCAATAACTTCAGATTTGTTTCCGTAGGAGTGGACATGGCTCTACAATCGATCATATCGAATCTCTTCAGAATTTCCACATCATACTTTCCTTAATTAAGAAAAATCTCTTCTAGGCTCTGTCATACTTCAAGACCTAAGAAATAGTGCATCGGGCCTAGGTCCTCATCTCAAATTCAGTGGCAAGCTTCTTCTTACAATCTGTGATGAACTTTTCTTCATTTGTCAAGAATAAGTGATCCACATATAGTAACAATATAACTGGTCCATCGTTCTCAATCTTGAAGTAAATGTTGGGATCAACTTTACTCTTGGTAAAGCCCAAGATTATTAGAAAAATATCAATCCTACTGTACCAAGCTATTGGAGCTTGCTTCAACTTGCAGACATGAGTCTTCCTGTCCTGTACTTTGAAACCAAAATTTTTACATCACATTTTACCAACCTGGTACACTTTCTCATCTGCAACTCAATCTGCATAATCATGTGTTGGTTCTATTTGCTTTCTACAAAGCACTATTTGTCTCACTTCCTGAGACTATGTCCTCTACTTTTTCTGCAATTGTTCCTTCTGGAATCGAGACTCTGCACCTGCAACTGTTATTTCTGAAGCTAAGAATGACTGCTCTATTCTAACTGTAGCTATTGAACTATGGGAGTAGCTCCTCTACTCCATCAAGAAAAAAACTTAATCTAAAACTGAGAGAGGCTCAATGAATGACACTGATGGTAACTTTTATTCTTTCATGGAGGTAACTCAATCTCAAATACAAGGACTGCTCCCTCTGAATCTCATACTGTATCAAAAGCATGGTTGGTCTGACTATCTTCACGAACAATGGAGCTATTTCTTTGATTACTGGAGCAAGTGTCTCGTCATAGTATTCTCCCTCTTGATGGGAGAATCCTTTGGACACAAATCAAGCTTTCTCTGAGTCTCCATGCATCTTCTGAAGCTTGAATCCCTCTGATTCTATATAATCTCCAGAGTGATCTTCTCCCTCTGATATGGCACATCAATGCTATGTGGTTTTGCATCCTGCAAAGTGTCATGGGACCATGTTGGTCTCTTCCTGGTTACTACATTGATTATGGGTAGGCCCTTCTGGCTCTACTAACTCTTCCTGATGATTTGAGGAGTGATCAAATGTGCTAGAGGGATTTTTTTTGTTATATTTGGAGCCTTCTGCTCCTCATGTTCTATCTTCATATGAGATGTTGTGTATCTAGAAAAAGTAACTTCTTCTTATTCTTATTCTTTGGTACATGAATGTATACGGTCATAGATACAACTTTGATAGTATGCTCCATGTATCATCTAATATATTTCCTCCTGCAATCGTCACTATATCTCCCTCAGGGTTATCACCCGTGACCTGCCCAGAACGAGAACAACAAGGGAGAAACAATAGACACATATAATACTCTTTATAATAATAAAAAAAAATAGCGAGAACAATCGTCACATTAGCTCCTTCAGAGCTATCACTTGTGACCTACTTGAAACACAGGTAAAAAGTAAGAAATACAATAATAAGGAATGAGAGAAACACTCTTCTAGTGTTGTGATCAATCATTCCTCCATGGTAACCTGGAAACAAAAAAATAAGTTTCTCCTGGAGGAGATGTTAGTTATATCTAGTAAATGATTATAGTAAGCATTTATATCAATAGTGCTCACATGCTACCAAGTATTCAATAATAAAACTTTTCAAAGATTGCTATCACAACTATAGTGTTTAGCATTTATCAAACTTGATATGTGTAAATTTGAATCTTATCAATTTAATCAATCAAACCTGGAACCTGGAGTCTTGTCCTCAAGAATGAGTGTATTTCTTTTATTCCTAGTCTCCTTCACTCAAGATGACAAGTACTTTCTTCAACCTATCCTCTGTACGAAGACAATATGCTATCTTGACATTAATATGAGTTGGGGAATAAACTCTATAATCTCAACTTTAATCAATCTAATATATTGAATTTAATTTTGACCAATGGTTAGTATGATATCTTCAACAGATCAAAATCTAACCTAGATATTCATAATATTACAATAATTCCATAACAAGTAGAGGCATATCAAAATAATCAAACTTGGGGTGCATAGTTCCTCTAAATGTGCTCGATCTGAGATCCTTCTAGATCTATGATTGTTGCTTAGACAAAAGATCCTTTCTCATGCAAGTACACTTTAAAATAATGATAAATTTTAAACATATGTAAGTACATACCTCCGACAACATCGACAGGTAGTGGCACCATCCAGAAGAAACATAAAGCAATAAAGAACCTTTTAAAACTTCAAAGGTGCTACAATTTGTAATCTAAAGGTAGTTGGAGATTTGGTAGGGTAAGACGCACTAGGACAATTAAAAATTAGTCTCAACACTTAACGAAAAATTTCACTGCAACTGGTGCTGGTACTGCAACTGGCACTGGCACTGCAACTGGCACTGGCACTGCAACTGGTACTACAACTGGTGCTGGCACTACAAATGGTGCTGCAACTAGAATGAAGAAACTGGCACTACAACTGCAACTAATACTACAACTGCAATTGCAACTGCAACCTAGGGTTGATGAGGAAACCCTAATTCCTGAAACTCTGAATTTCAGAATTCTAATCCAGGAACAAGATGCGCCCTCCTAGAGTGAGTTCCTAGATGATCTTGGTTTCACCAAATTACTCCAACAAAGGTATAAACGTCACTCTTAAGGTTTATGCAGAAACCCTAATTCTACAACATCTGCGATACTGAAAAATGAATATGGGAGAGGGTGCACTGAGGTTAGATACTTCTTTATAAACTGTGAATTGGTCTCTTTCAGGACTGCTCTAATACCATGTTAAATTTTTACTTATACAACTAGCAGTTACACTTATTATTTATTATTATAATCATTTAGCACATTAGTTGCATAAATAAGATCACTGAAAGAGAGGCAATCACAGAAACAATAGAGACATAGATTATCCTGGGAAACCCTCACAGGGGAGAAAACCCAACAAAAAATTCCTCAATATAGATATACCAAAGATTGAAAATAATATCCTCCTCTAATCCTTCACTAGGAAGAGTAACATACCACTTAACCAAGAAATACCAAGAGATAGACCAAAACCCCTCCTTGACGTAACCCCCAATTGTAGTAGCAGTTCCTCCAAGACTTGCACACTTCTTCATAACTGCAGAGCTAGTGTGGTGAGTGTTTTCAAATGAGACACCATCCTCACATATAAATACAAGTTGTGATGTGGCACTAGGGTTGTGAATCTTCACTTGGTGGAGATGAATTCTCCTAGAAGTGGCTAAAACCACTTTACAATTACTAGGGGCCGACTTTACAAATACCACCATACAAATACATGTTGACCAATCCAAAAAAGGGGATTTGATCTATACAATAATGACTCAAATATAAGTAGAATATTCTTCGAAGTTACAATAATTTAACACTATCAAAGGTGCAGAAGAAGAGCGCAACCAAGTCCCATATTTCTATGGGGAAGGGATAGGAGTTAAGGATGTGTTCTCTTATTTTGCCATTATTCATGCAGAGGAAGAAGTAAGCTGGTCCAATGAAGCCACGTTTAAGGAGGTTTTCCAAAGTGAGAATTTTACGTTTTCTTAGGAGCCAAAGAAAGATAGAGACTTTGGGCCAAAGTTTTTGCGACCAAATTTTGATCTAGATGTCTTGAGGTGGGTTATTGTCAGACATTGGGGACAATCTGTGGGCCTCTTGGAGTGAGAATCTCCCTTCTGGTTTATTCCCCCACCCGAGTTTGTCATGGCCTTGCTATATTCTGATTTTCCTATGAGAGAGTTCTTTCTAAAGGGGATCCCAATTAGGAATGGGCTGATGGGGGATCCATTCTTTTTTGGGAATCCACATTCTCCATATGTCCCCAGGCTTGGGGGGGGAGCCAATATTGATGGATCTGGATTCGTTCTTGAGATGTCCTGAGGTCCTTGAGTTGGCAGAAGTTATCATTCTGAGAGAGGGGTGGAAGTTGTTTCCATGAATCCTCCCAGAAGAGGGTCGATCTACCATTTATAATTTCCCATAAAAATGGGAGTGAACTAGGTGCTTGTTGTCTCATGTTGCATTCCATATGTGTGAGCCTGATATGTCTCCTGTGATTCTGATGAGGCCTTGTCTCTCTATATGTAGGTAATAATTTTTGTGCCAAAGATGAGCCCATGGGGTATTCCCTTCAGTTATCCATCACCACCAAGTTTGAGCACCCATGAACGCACTGAGAGATTCAGGATCCTTCACGTAGACCACCTTTCAGCTTCGGGAGACAGATCTTGTCCCAGGCTACCAAAGCCCACTTCTTTTCATTGCGAGCTCCTCCGACATAAATGATATTTGGAGGTTTCTGATTACCTTTAAGATAGATTTGGGGGCAGCCAAAGAATAAAAAAAGGTAAAGAGGCATGGATTGAAGGACTGCTTTGAGGAGAACTAGTCGACCTACTGTATTGAGAGTTCTGAAAGCCCAATTCTCAAGCTTTTTGTGCATTTTGGAGAGAAGATATTCCTAGCTGGAGCATTGGTTATTGAATTTGGTGAGAGGTGCGCCCAAATACTTGGTTGTAAGGGAGATCTGTTGGAAGGAAAGGATGTTGTATATATTAACCTGGACATCAAGAGGAGTATTAAAGAAAAAAATCTGAGACTTGAAGAGATTGATTGAAGTAATCGAGGCTTCGAAGAAGTCTGCAAGGATTTGCTTGATGACTTTGGCCTCTTTGAAAGTGGTTTGAGCCATTAGCAACGTGTTATCCACGAACTATTGATGCGTAGTGGATTGGTCCTCATCATGGAGAAGGAGTCCAAAAATATACTCCATTACCACTGATGCTTTGATACTTCATCCTAGTCCTTCTTCCATGAGGATAAAGAGGAAGAGGGAGATGGGATCAATAAAGGAGAATTCTTATAATATAATTATTGGGAAGAAATGTTATAGGGATGGTTCTTTTTATAAACATTATTTAAGTTTAAAGTAATTCCACCATTACAAGGAAGCAATGATAGCAAAATTTCCATTTTGGAAAATTGGTTGAGTGTCATTCTACTAAAAACATAATTAGCATCATACAATACATATCAATAGAATTATTAAGAGAGGAAATCAACCATGTCATTCGATTACTGAAAGGATTTAAATCACACAAATTGTGTATTAGTGGAATGATTGATTTCCTCATGCCAACAAACCATTCTTCTAGTAAAAGAATCACATAGTAATAGAATGGTCAAATTTCTAAAAAATGGCAAAAGTATTCCACTAGTAAAGCGATAACATATTGGTAGAATGATTGAATTTTAAATTTTCCCAGGTGTTATTATACCAACAGAGTCATTTTTCCAATAAAGTGAAGCATTGTGTTGTCATTAATTGGGAGATATGAAAAATAACTCAAGTGTCAGTTTTAGGAAAATTAATAATCAATTGAAATATTTCTTGAAGGAGAATATAATTATACTACGAACTACTATATTTTTCGAATTTTCTTACATTATTATAGAATAGATCTTTTGGGCATGAGTTAAACATTGGATTGATAACATGCATGATTCCTAAGGTGATAAGAATTTGGATGAAAATATTAGCCTAAAGAGGTGCATAGAAAATATGTTGAAATGGAGCCGAACAAGAATAAAAAGTGAGAAATGATTGACGAATTAACAAATACCAAGATAAGATTATAGGATCAAATCCATAGATATGGAGCAATTTTTGAGAACTCAATGAAATTCCAATGTGCATAGTGAAGCATTAATAACAAATTGTTCCAAATATTAATAAATATGTAGAGGCATTTGTTAAGATACATGAATCTAATTATGGGAAGTGAATTTGAAACTACAATTGAAATAACTCTAGTTAAAGGCCCTAAAGATCTTGAAGTGAACCTCACTCTTTGGATCCCTTTATCACTCTCTCTCCTAAGATTCATTTGTCACAATGGATTCTATGATAGGAAAATATTATGTTAGAGTCCATTCTTCCGTGGATAGACATAAGAGAAAGAGATTCCATTGAGATGGCCCATAGAGTTAGTTTTGCAAGGCCAAGCCACTTATCTTTGATGAAGAAGTGAATTTTAGATGAGAGGAAGAAGATTGGATGTTGGAGATGAAGAAACATTCCTAAATCGACTTTTATTATATGAATATGAAAGCAATATTATCTATTTAGAATCTCATAGGTAAGTATTCATTACATTCAAAACAATACAAAAAATTTATGTAACACCTCATTTTCCCCAACACTATAATTATGTTGAGGTTACATGATTTACGTTATGAAACATGTGACTATGTCTAATTTAATAAAAACACCAAACCATTGAATGAGGAGGAACAACCTTGACAATACTGGCCATGATACACCAAAGGAAGTTGACAAAGAAAGGGTTGATTGAATGGTTGAGTGAAAAGGAAGATGAAATGCATTTGTGAAGAAAATAGGAAGCTTGTCTAACAAGCTTACTTATGCTTATTATTCATAACCTCACAACTTCAACATACCATACCTGTACAGAGCCATGCGACCAATAAAAGGATTCACATGGGTGGTTGGAACAATTAGTGAATGCTGGAAATTGACCCTTGAAGAATGCAAGGGACAATTAAATGACTTGACAGTAGGACCTTGTGGATTTGCCTCTTCATAATGAGAATGACGTATTGCAGGTGGCGTCTGTAGGAAGCCACAATATTCCTGAGGGGATGGGAAAGAAGAAGAGAATACACGCAAGGGTGTACACACAAGACACAAGAGACATAAACACAAACATAGTAGAATGATCTAAAAGGAACAAGTAGAGCCTGTGAGTGAAGAGAACAAGTGGGATGAGAAACAAAACACACTAATTGATAAACTAATTGAAGAGAGAAAGGAGAAGAAGAGATTTCCTTGAAGAAATAGGAAGCTTGCCTAAACTGTTGATCATCACCCTAAAAATAGGAGACCCGAATCCTGAGCTAGAGAAATAGTGGGCTACACCTCGGTGCTTATTGGATAGAAACCGACACTGGTAAGGGGAGGTCGCTGAGGGACTGTTTAGTAGAGAAGGGACTCCCTTTTGTAGAGGAAGTCCAGTTGATAAACCACTTGATAAAACTGTACATACCCTAAGCTCAGTGGGAGGTGGGAAAATTTTGATGTGTTAGAGGTGTTGATGATTTCAACTATGTGAGACATTCTCCAGCTTACAAACCTGTGAGGTGTTGACCATTGCAGCTATGTGAGACTTTCTCTAGCTTACAAACTTGAGATAAAGCCCCTAAGAAGGGTACGTGGTTCCTATCTGAGACATAGATGGAACGTAGAGATGACCTCCTCCATTCAAAGAGTTGAGAAGAACTCCAGATGATTCTCCTGTGGGAAAGACGATCTGCTGAGTTGGACGTGCCTATGACTAAGCACAAGGTGAATGTGTGAATCCCAAAGTGTCGGGTGCATCATTGTGAGAACAAAAATGAAGATGATGTATTATCCCTCTCTGAGCAAAATAGTTGACGAGAAACTCCTCTGACTCTCCTGTGTAATGCAGTGGGAAAGAAGATCTGTTGAGTGGACATGCCTGTGGACGAGCACATGTGAATGTGTGAAGAAGTGGTTCTTCTGTGTAATGCAGTGAGTCAGAGATATGGACACCCCTATGGATGTGCCCCTAGTGGATGAGCACTAGTGGGTGTATCAGATCCCTTTCTATATTGTTCAAGAGTCAGACCCGCCTGTAACCCTAATTGTAATGTAAATGGTACAGGTCGACCCCACCTTATTGTGATTGATAATAAATGTAAAAGATAATTAATCTGGTTAATATTAATTATAATGTGACTTAGAGAGTTTGTCCCTGTTGTGCCAATAGACACTTCTGTTGATAGGACAAGTCTAATATAAGTAAAGGAAGATTCCCCATTGTGGAATCATATCCTTCACACAAGTTTGGAAATTTCAGCAAGTACATCTTCTTGGGAAA